>CATKUP010000667.1:0-95000 GCA_949786385.1 Onychomys leucogaster
GCATAGTTCTCATCCATGGATCACACTCTGCTTTAGAGCAAGAAGCCCACTCTTGCTTTCTAGAGTCTCTAGGACAGCAGGAAATCTGAGTGTGCCCAGAACAAAAGAATGGTGTTTCCTACACATACAGACTATATGTAGTCCAAAAACTTCTTCTAAAACTGATTGAATGCACTGGTCCTCTAACATCCAATGCTTGTCAGTTAAGATGTTAAAGGTGTGAGCTTTGTGAAAGATGTAGTTCATTGAGCAGAAAAGTGACTGCCCTCACCTGAAATGAAGTCTTGCTTGTAGGGAGACTCAGAGCCTGGGATTTAACTCCTTTTCTGAAGTGAAACACACAGCATAGTTTTCATCCATGGATCACACTCTGCTTTAGAACCAGAAGCACGGTCTAGCTTTCTAGAGTCTCTAAGACAGCAGGAAACGTGATTTTCCTGAGAAAAAAAGAACGGTGTTTCCTACACATACGGACATTATATAGTCCAACTCGGCTTCTGAAACTGATATAAAGCACTGGTCCTCTAACATCCAATGCTTGTCTGTTAAGATGAGAAACGTATGAGCTTCGTGAACGATGTAGTTCATTTGAGCAGAATACTGACTACCCTTACATGAAATGAAGTCTTGCTTGTTGGAAGACGTAGAGCCTGGGATTTAACTCCTTTTCTGAAGGGAAACACACAGCAGAGTTTTCATCCATGGATCACACTCTGCTTTAGAGCGAGAAGCACGCTCTTGCTTTCTAGAGTCTCTAAGACAGAAGGAAAGTTGAGTGTGCTGAGAACAAAAGAACGGTGTTTCCTACACATACGGAACATATCTAGTACAACTCTGCTTCTAAAACTGATATAAAGCACTGACCCTCTAACATCCAATGGTGGTCAGTTAACATGGGAAACGTGTGAGCTTCATGAACGATGTAGTTCGTTTGAGCAGAAAAGTGACTGCCCTTACCGGAATTGAAGTCTTGCTTGTAGGAAGACTCAGAGCCTGGGATTTAACTCCATTTCTGAAGTAAAACACACAGCAGTGTAATCATCCATTGATCACACTCTGCTTTAGAACAAGAAGCACGCTCTTGCTTTCTAGAGTCTCTAAGACAGCAGGAAACGTGAGTGTGCTGAGAACAAAAGAACGGTGTTTCCTACACATACAGACCATATCTAGTCCAACTCTTCTTCTGAAACTGATACAAAGCACTGGTCCTCTAACATCCAATGCTTGTCACTTAAGATGAGAAACATGTGAGCTTCGTGAACGATGTAGTTCGTTTGAGCAGAAAAGTGAATGCCATTACCTGAAACGAAGTCTTGCTTGGAGGAAGACTCAGAGCCTGGGATTTAACTCCAATTCTGAGGGAAACACACAGCATAGTTCTCATCCATGGATCACACTCTGCTTTAGAGCGAGAAGCACACTCTTGCTTTCTAGAGTCTCTAATACATCAGGAAATCTGAGTGTGCCCAGAATAAAAGAACGGTGTTTCCTAACACATACGGACCATATGTAGTCCAAATCTGCTTCTAAAACTGATACAAAGCACTGACCCTCTAACATCCAATGCTTGTCAGTTAAGATGGGAAACGTGTGAGCTTCATGAACGATGTAGTTCGTTTGAGCAGAAAAGTGACTGCCCTTACCTGAATTGAAGTCTTGCTTGTAGGGAGACTCAGAGCCTGGGATTTAACTCCATTTCTGAAGTAAAACACACAGCAGTGTAATCATCCATTGATCACACTCTGCTTTAGAACAAGAAGCATGCTATTGCTTTCTAGACTCTCTAAGACAGCAGGAAACGTGATTTTGCTGAGAACAAAAGAACGGTGTTTCCTACACATACGGACCATATCTAGTCCAAATCTGCTTCTGAAACTGATAAAAAGCACTGACCCTCTAACATCCAATGCTTGTCAGTTAAGATGGGAAACGTGTGAGCTGCATGAACGATGTAGTTCGTTTGAGCAGAAAAGTGACTGCCTTACCTGAATTGAAGTCTTGCTTGTAGGAAGATTCAGAGCCTGGGATTTAACTCCATTTCTGAAGGGAAACACACAGCATAGTTCTCATCCATGGATCACACTCTGCTTTAGAGCGAGAAGCACACTCTTGCTTTCTAAAGTCTCTAAGACAGCAGGAAACGTGATTTTGCTGAGAACAAAAGAACGGTGTTTCCTACACATACAGACATTATATAGTCCAACTCTGCTTCTGAAACTGATACAAAGTACTGGTCCTCTAACATCCAATGCTTGTCTGTTAAGATGAGAAATGTGTGAGCTCAGTGAACGATGTAGTTCGTTTGAGCTGAAAAGTGACTGCCCTTACCTGAAATGAAGTCTTGCTTGTAGGAAGACTCAGAGCCTGGGATTTAACTCCATTTCTGAATTGAAACACACAGCAGTGTTCTCATCCATTGATCACACTCTGCTTTAGAAGAAGAAGCACGCTCTTGCTTTCTAGAGTCTCTAAGACAGCAGGAAACGTGAGTGTGCTGAGAACAAAAGAATGGTGTTTCCTACACATACGGACCATATCTAGTTCAACTCTGCTTCTGAAACTGAAACAAATCATTGGTCCTCTAACATCCAATGTTTGTCAGTTAAGATGAGATACGTGTGAGCTTTGTGAATGATGTAGTTCCTTTGAACTGCAAAGTGACTACCCTTACCTGAAACGAAGTCTTGCTTGTAGGAAGACACAGAACCTGGGATTTAACTCCATTTCTGAAGGGAAACACACAGCATAGTATTCATCCATGGATCACACTGTGGTTAGAGCGAGAAGCACACTCTTGCTTTCTAGAGTCTCTTAGACAACAGGAAATTTGAGTGTGCCCAGAACAATAGAACGGTGTTTCCTACACATACGGACCATATCTAGTACATCTCATCTTCTGAAACTGATACAAAGCACTGGTCCTCTAAAATCCAATGCTTGTCATTTACGATGGGAAAAGTGTGAGCTTCATGAACGATGTAGTTCGTTTGAGCAAAAAAGTGACTGCCCATACCTTAAACGAAGTCTTGCTTGTTTGCAGACTCAGAGCCTGGGATTTAACTCCATTTCTGAATTGAAACACACAGCAGTGTTCTCATCCATTGATCACACTCTGCTTTAGAATAAGAAGCATGCTCTTGCTTTTTAGAGTCTCTAAGACAGGAGGAAACGTGATTTTGCTGAGAACAAAAGAACGGAGTTTCCTACACATAGGGACCATATCTAGTCCAAATCTGCTTCTGAAACTGATACAAAGCAATGACCCTCTAACATCCAATGCTTGTCAGTTAAGATGGGAAACGTGTGAGCTTCATGAACGATGTAGTTTGTTTGAGCAGAAAAGTGACTGCCTTACCTGAATTGAAGTCTTGCTTGTAGGAAGACTCAGAGCCTGGGATTTAACTCCATTTCTGAAAGCAAACACACAGCATAGTTCTTATCCATGGATCACACTCTGCTTTAGAGCGAGAAGCACGCTCTTGCTTTCTAGTGTCTCTAAGACAGCAGGAAACGTGAGTTAGCCCAGAGCAAAAGAACGGTGTTTCCTACACATACGGACTATATGTAGTCTAAAACTTCTTCTGAAACAGATAGAATGCAATGGTCATCTAACATCCAATGCTTGTCAGTTAAGATGAGAAACGTGTGTGCTTCGGGAAAGATGTAGTTCGTTTGAGCAGAAAAGTGACTGCCCTTACCTGAATTGAAGTCTTGCCTGTAGGAAGACTCAGAGCCTGGGATTTAACTCCATTTCTGAAGTAAAACAAACAGCAGTGTAATCATCCATTCATCACAATATGCTTTATAACAAGAAGCACGCTCTTGCTTTCTAGAGTTTCTAAGACAGCAGGAAACGTGATTTTGCTGAGAACAAAAGAACGGTGTTTCCGACACATACGGACCATATCTAGTTCAACTCTGCTTCTGAAACTGATACAAAGCAATGGTCCTCTAACATCCAATGCTTGTCAGTTAAGATGAGAAACGTGTGAGCTTTGTGAATGATGTAGTTCCTTTGAACTGAAAAGTGACTGCCCTTACCTGAAACGAAGTCTTGCTTGTAGTAAGACACAGAGCCTGGGATTTAACTCCATTTCTTAAGAGAAACACACAGCATAGTTCTCATGCATGGATCACACTCTGCTTTAGAGCGAGAAGCACGCTCTTGCTTTTAGAGTCTCTAATATAGCAGGAAATCTGAGTGTGCCCAGAACGAAAGAACGGTTTTTCCTACATATACGGACCATATGTAGTCCAAATCTGCTTCTGAAACTGATACAATGCACTGGTGTTCTAACATCCAATGCTTGTCAGTTAAGATGAGAATCGTGTGATCTTTGTTAACGATGTAGTTCGTTTGAGAAGAAAAGTGAATGCCCTTACCTGAAATGAAGTCTTGCTTGTAGGAAGACTCAGAGCCTGGGATTTAACTCCATTTCTGAAGGGAAACACACAGCAGTGTTCTCATCCATTAATCACACTCTGCTTTAGAACAAGAAGCACGCTCTTGCTTTCTAGAGTCTCTAAGACAGCAGGAAACGTGAGTTTGCTGAGAACAAAAGAATGGTGTTTCCTACACATACAGACCATATCTAGTCCAACTCTGCTTCTGAAACTGATACAAAGCACTGGTCCTCTAACATCCAATGCTTGTCTGTTAAGATGAGAAACGTGTAAGCTCCGTGAAAGATGTAGTTCGTTTGAGCTGAAAAGTGAATGCCCTTTCCTGAAACGAAGTCTTGCTTGTTGGGAGACACAGAGCATGGGATTTAACTCCATTTCTGAAGTGAAACACAAAGCATAGTCTCATCAATGGATCACACTCTGCTTTAGAGCGAGAAGCACGTCTTGTTTTCTAGACTCTCTAAGACAGCAGGAAACGTGAATGTGCCCAGAACAAAAGATCGAGGTTTCCTACACATATGGATCATATGTAGTCCAACTCTGCTTCTGAAACTGATACAAAGCACTGACCCTCTAACATCCAATGCTTGTCAGTTAAGATGAGAAACGTGTGAGCTCAGTGAACGATGTAGTTCGTTTGAGCTGAAAAGTGACTGCCCTTACCTGAATCGAAGTCTTGCTTGTAGGAAGACTCAGAGCCTGGGATTTAACTCCATTTCTGAAGGGAAACACACACCATAGTTCTCATCCATGGATCACACTCTGCTTTAGAGCGAGAAGCACACTCTTGCTTTCTAGAGTCTCTAATACAGCAGGAAATCTGAGTGTGCCCAGAACAAAAGAACGGTGTTTCCTAACACATACGGACCATATGTAGTCTAAATCTGCTTCTAAAACTGATACAAAGCACTGACCCTCTAACATCCAATGCTTGTCAGTTAAGATGGGAAACGTGTGATCTTCATGAACGATGTAGTTCGTTTGAGCAGAAAAGTGACGGCCCTTACCTGAATTGAAGTCTTGCTTGTAGGAGGACTCAGAGCCTGGGATTTAACTCCATTTCTGAAGTAAAACACACAGCAGTGTAATCATCCAGTGATCACACTCTGCTTTAGAACAAGAAGCACGCTCTTGCTTTCTAGAGTCTCTAAGACAGCAGGAAACGTGATTTTGCTGAGAACAAAAGAACGGTGTTTCCTACACATACGGACCATATCTAGTCCAACTCTGCTTCTGAAACTGATACAAAGCACTGGTCCTCTAACATCCAATGCTTGTCTGTTAAGGTGAGAAACGTGTGAGCTTCGTGAACGATATAGTTAGTTTGAGCTGAAAAGTGACTGCCCTTACCTTGATACAAAGTCTTGCTTGTAGGAAGACTCAGAGCCTGGGATTTAAATCCATTTCTGAAGTAAAACACACAGCAGTGTAATCATCCATTGATCACACTCTGCTTTAGAACAAGAAGCATGCTATTGCTTTCTAGACTCTCTAAGACAGCAGGAAACGTGATTTTGCTGAGAACAAAAGAACGGTGTTTCCTACACATACGGACCATATCTAGTCCAAATCTGCTTCTGAAACTGATAAAAAGCACTGACCCTCTAACATCCAATGCTTGTCAGTTAAGATGGGAAACGTGTGAGCTTCATGAACGATGTAGTTCGTTTGAGCAGAAAAGTGACTGGCTTACCTGAATTGAAGTCTTGCTTGTAGGAAGACTCAGAGCCTGGGTATTAACTTCATTTCTGAAGGCAAACACACAGCATAGTTCTCATCCATGGATCACACTCTGCTTTAGAGCGAGAAGCACACTCTTGCTTTCTAGAGTCTCTAACACAGCAGGAAACGTGAGTGTGCTGAGAACAAAAGAACGGTGTTTCCTACACATATGGACCATATCTAGTCCAACTCTGCTTCTGAAACTCATACAAAGCACTGGTCCTCTAACATCCAATGCTTGTCAGTTAAGATGGGAAACGTGTGAGCTTCATGAACGATGTAGTTCGTTTGAGCAGAAAAGTGACTGCCCTTACCTTAAACGAAGTCTTGCTTGTAGGAAGACTCAGAGCCTGGGGTTTAACTCCATTTCTGAATTGAAACACACAGCAGTGTTCTCATCCATTGATCACACTCTGCTTTAGAACAAGAAGCACGCTCTTGCTTTCTAGAGTCTCTAAGACAGCAGGAAACGTGAGTGTGGTGAGAACAAAAGAACGGTGTTTCCTACACATACGGACCATATCTAGTGCAACTCTGCTTCTGAAACTGATACAAATCACTGGTCCTCTAACATCCAATGTTTGTCAGTTAAGATGCGATACGTGTGAGCTTTGTGAATGATGTAGTTCCTTTGAACTGCAAAGTGACTACCCTTACCTGAAACGAAGTCTTGCTTATAGGAAGACACAGAACCTGGGATTTAACTCCATTTCTGAAGGGAAACACACAGCATAGTATTCATCCATGGATCACACTGTGGTTAGAGCGAGAAGCACACTCTTGCTTTCAAGAGTCTCTAAGTCAACAGGAAATTTGAGTGTGCCCAGAACAATAGAACGGTGTTTCCTACACATACGGACCATATGTAGTCCAAATCTGCTTCTGAAACTGATACAATGCACTGGTCTTCTCACATCCAATGCTTGTCAGTTAAGATGTGAATCGTGTGATCTTCGTTAACGATGTAGTTCGTTTGAGCAGAAGTGAATGCCGTTACCTGAAATGAAGTCTTGCTTGTAGGAAGACTCAGAGCCTGGGATTTAACTCCATTTCTGAAGGGAAACACACAGCAGTGTTCTCATCCATTAATCACACTCTGCTTTACAATAAGAAGCACGCACTTGCTTTCTAGAGTCTCTAAGACAGCAGGAAACGTGAGTTTGCTGTGAACAAAAGAACGGTGTTGCCTACACATACAGACCATATCTAGTCCAACTCTGCTTCTGAAACTGATACAAAGCACTGGTCCTCTAACATCCAATGCTTGTCTATTAAGATGAGAAACGTGTAAGCCCCGTGAAAGATGTAGTTCGTTTGAGCTGAAAAGTGACTGCCCTTACCTGAAAGGAAGTCTTGCTTGTTGGAAGACATAGAGCCTGGGATTTAACTCCTTTTCTGAAGGGAAACACACAGCATAGTTTTCATCCATGGATCACACTCTGCTTTAGAGCGAGAAGCACGCTCTTGCTTTCTAAAATCTCTAAGACAGCAGGAAACGTGAGTGTGCTGTGAACAAATCAACGGTGTTTCCTACATATACGGACCATATCTAGACCAACTCTGCTTCTGAAACTGATACAAAGCACTGGTCCTCTAACATCCAGTGCTTGTCAGTTAAGATGAGAAACCTGTGAGCTTCGTGAACGATGTAGTTCCTTTGAGCAGAAAAGTGACTGCACTTACCTGAAACGAAGTCTTGCTTGTTGGGAGACACAGAGCATGGGATTTAACTCCATTTCTGAAGTGAAACACAAAGCATAGTCTCATCCATGGATCACACTCTGCTTTAGAGCGAGAAGCACGCTCTTGCTTTCTAGAGTCTCTAAGACAGCAAGAAACGTGAGTGTGCCCAGAACAAAAGATCGAGGTTTCCTACACATATGGATCATATGTAGTCCAACTCTGCTTCTGAAACTGATACAAAGCACTGACCCTCTAACATCCAATGCTTGTCAGTTAAGATGAGAAACGTGTGAGCTCAGTGAACGATGTTGTTCGTTTGAGCTGAAAAGTGACTGCTCTTACCTGAAAAGAAGTCTTGCTTATAGGAAGACACAGAGCCTGGGATTTAAGTCCATTTCTGAAGGGAAACACACAGCATAGTTCTCATCCATGGATCACACTCTGCTTTATAGCAAGAAGCACAATCTTGCTTTCTAGAGTCTCTAAGACAGCAGGAAATGTGAGTGTGCCCAGAACAAAAGAACGGTGTTTCCTAAACATACAGACTATATGTAGTCCAAAATTTCTTCTGAAACTGATAGAATGCACTGGTCCTCTAACATCCAATGCTTGTCAGTTAAGATGAGAAACGTGTGAGCTTCGTCAAAGATGTAGTTCGTTTGAGCAGAAAAGTGACTGCCTGTACCTGAAATGAAGTCTTTCTTGTAGGGAGACTCAGAGCCTGGGATTTAACTCCTATTCTGAAGTGAAACACACAGCATAGTTTTCATCCATGGATCACACTCTGCTTTAGAAGGAGAAGCACGCTCTTGCTTTCTAGAGTCTCTAAGACAGCAGGAAAAGTGAGTGTGCTGAGAAAAATAAAACGGTGTTTCCTACACAGCCGGACCATATCTAGTCGAAATCTGCTTCTTAAACTGACACAAAGCACTGGTCCTCTAACATCCAATGCTTGTCTGTTAAGATGAGAAACATGTGAGCTTCATGAACGATGTAGTTCGTTTGAGCTGAAATGTGACTGCCCTTACCTGAAACAAAGTCTTGCTTGTAGGAAGACTCAGAGCCTGGGATTTAACTCCATTTCTGAAGGCAAACACACAAAATAGTTCTCATCCATGGATCACACTCTGCTTTAGAGTGAGAAGCATGCTCTTGCTTTCTAGAGTCTCTAAGACAGCAGGAAACTTGAGTGTGCTGAGAAAAAAATAACGGTGTTTCCTACACATATGGACTATATGTAGTCCAAAACTTCTTCTGAAACTGATTGAATGCACTGGTCCTCTAACATCCAATGCTTGTCAGTTAAGATGAGAAACGTGTGAGCTTCGTGAACGATGTAGTTCATTTGAGCAGAAAAGTGACTGCCCTCACCTGAAACAAAGTCTTGCTTGTAAGGAGACTCAGAGCCTGGGATTTAACTCCTTTTCTGAAGTGTAACACACAGCATAGTGTTCATCCATGGATCACACTCTGCTTTAGAAGGACAAGCACGCTCTTGCTTTCTAGAGTCTCTAAGACAGCAGGAAACGTGAGTGTGCTGAGAAAAAAAAACGGTGTTTCCTACACAGACGGACCATATCTAGTCCAAATCTGCTTCTGAAACTGATACAAAGCACTGGTCCTCTAACATCCAATGCTTGTCTGTTAAGATGAGAAACGTGTGAGCTTCATGAACGATGTAGTTCGTTTGAGCAAAAAAGTGACTACCCTTACCTGAATTGAAGTCTTGCTTGTAGGAAGACTCAGAGCCTGGGATTTAACTCCATTTCTGAAGTAAAACACACAGCAGTGTAATCATCCATTGATGACACTCTGCTTTAGAACAAGAAGCACGCTCTTGCTTTCTAGAGTCTCTAACACAGCAGGAAAAGTGAGTGTGCTGAGAACAAAAGAACGGTGTTTCCTACACATATAGACCATATCTAGTCCAACTCTGCTTCTGAAACTGATACAAAGCAATGAACCACTAACATCCAATGCTTGTCAGTTAAGATGGGAAACGTGTGAGCTTCATGAACGATGTAGTTCCTTTGAGCAGAAAAATGACAGCCCTTACCTGAATTGAAGTCTTGCTTGTAGGAAGACTCAGAGCCTGGGATTTAACTCCATTTCTGAAGTAAAACACACAGCAGTGTAATCATCCATTGATCACACTCTGCTTTAGAACAAGAAGCACACTCTTGCTTTCTAGAGTCTCTAATACAGCAGGAAACGTGATTTTGCTGAGAACAAAAGAAGGGTGTTTCCTACACATACGGACATTATATAGTCCAAATCTGCTTCTGAAACTGATAGAAAGCACTGGTCCTCTAACATCTAATGCTTGTCTGTTAAGGTGAGAAACGTGTGAGCTTCGTGAACGATGTAGTTAGTTTGAGCTGAAAAGTGACTGCCCTTACCTTGATACAAAGTCTTGCTTGTAGGAAGACCAAGAGCCTGGGATTTAACTCCATTTCTGATGGCAAACACACAGAATAGTTGCATCCATGGATCACACTCTGCTTTAGAGTGAGAAGCATGCTCTTGCTTTCTAGAGTCTCTAAGACAGCAGGAAACTTGAGTGTGCTGAGAACAAAAGAACGGAGTTTCCTACACATACGGACTGTATGTAGTCCAAAACTTCTTCTGAAACTGATTGAATGCACTGGTCCTCTTACATCCAATGCTTGTCAGTTAAGATGAGAAACGTGTGAGCTTCATGAACGATGTAGTTCCTTTGAGCAGAAAAATGACAGCCCTTACCTGAATTGAAGTCTTGCTTGTAGGAAGACTCAGAGCCTGGGATTTAACTCCATTTCTGAAGAAAAACACACAGCAGTGTAATCATCCATTGATCACACTCTGCTTTAGAACAAGAAGCACACTCTTGCTTTCTAGAGTCTCTAATTCAGCAGGAAACGTGATTTGCTGAGAACAAAAGAATGGTGTTTCCTACACATACGGACATTATATAGTCCAAATCTGCTTCTTAAACTGATACAAAGCACTGGTCCTCTAACATCCAATGTTTGTCAGTTAAGATGTGAAACGTGTGAGCTTTGTGAACGATATAGTTCCTTTGAACTGAAAAGTGACTGCTCTTACCTGAAAAGAAGTCTTGCTTGTAGGAAGACACAGAGCCTGGGATTTAAGTCCATTTCTGAAGGGAAACACACAGCATAGTTCTCATCCATGGATCACACTCTGCTTTATAGCAAGAAGCACACTCTTGCTTTCTAGAGTCTCTAAGACAGCAGGAAATGTGAGTGTGCCCAGAACAAAAGAACGGTGTTTACTACACATACGGACTATATGTAGTCCAAAATTTCTTCTGAAACTGATTGAATGCCCTGGTCCTCTAACATCCAATGCTTGTCAGTTAAGATGAGAAACGTGTGAGCTTCGTGAACGATGTAGTTCATTTGAGCAGAAAAGTGACTGCCCTCACCTGAAACGAAGTCTTGCTTGTAGGGAGACTCAGAGCCTGGGATTTAACTCCTTTTCTGAAGTGTAACACACAGCATAGTTTTCATCCATGGATCACACTCTGCTTTAGAAGGAGAAGCACGCTCTTGCTTTCTAGAGTCTCTAAGACAGCAGGAAACGTGAGTATGCTGAGAAAAAAGAAACGGTGTTTCCTACACATACGGATCATATCTAGTCCAAATCTGCTTCTGAAACTGATACAAAGCACTGGTCCTCTAACATCCAATGCTTGTCTGTTAAGATGAGAAACGTGTGAGCTTCATGAACGATGTAGTTCATTTGAGCAAAAAAGTGACTGCCCTTACCTGAATTGAAGTCTTGCTTGTAGGAAGACTCAGAGCCTGGGATTTAACTCCATTTCTGAAGGGAAACACACAGCAGTGTTCTCATCCATTGATGACACTCTGCTTTAGAACAAGAAGCATGCTCTTGCTTTCTAGAATCTCTAACACAGCAGGAAACGTGAGTGTGTTGAGAACAAAAGAACGGTGTTTCCTACACATACAGACCATATCTAGTCCAACTCGGCTTCTGAAACTGATACAAAGCACTGACCCACTAACATCCAATGCTTGTCAATTAAGATGGGAAACGTGTGAGCTTCATGAACGATGTAGTTCCTTTGAGCAGAAAAATGACAGCCCTTACCTGAATTGAAGTCTTGCTTGTAGGAGGACTCAGAGCCTGGGATTTAACTCCATTTCTGAAGTAAAACACACAGCAGTGTAATCATCCATGGATCACACTCTGCTTTAGAACAAGAAGCACACTCTTGCTTTCTAGAGTCTCTAATACAGCAGGAAACGTGAGTGTGCTGAGAACAAAAGAATGGTGTTTCCTACACATACAGACCATATCTAGTCCAACTCTGCTTCTGAAACTGATACAAAGCACTGACCCACTAACATCCAATGCTTGTCAGTTAAGATGGGAAACGTGTGAGCTTCATGAACGATGTAGTTCCTTTGAGCAGAAAAATGACAGCCCTTACCTGAATTGAAGTCTTGCTTGTAGGAAGACTCAGAGCCTGGGATTTAACTCCATTTCTGAAGTAAAACACACAGCAGTGTAATCATCCATTGATCACACTCTGCTTTAGAAGAAGAAGCACACTCTTGCTTTCTAGAGTCTCTAATACAGCAGGAAACGTGATTTTGCTGAGAACAATAGAAGGGTGTTTCCTACACATACGGACATTATATAGTCCAAATCTGCTTCTGAAACTGATAGAAAGCACTGGTCCTCTAACATCCAATGTTTGTCAGTTAAGATGGGAAACGTGTGAGCTTTGTGAACGATATAGTTCCTTTGAACTGAAAAGTGACTGCTCTTACCTGAAAAGAAGTCTTGCTTGTCGGAAGACACAGAGCCTGGGATTTAAGTCCATTTCTGAAGGGAAACACACAGCATAGTTCTCATCCATGGATCACACTCTGCTTTATAGCAAGAAGCACACTCTTGCTTTCTAGAGTCTCTAAGACCGCAGGAAATGTGAGTGTGCCCAGAACAAAAGAACGGTGTTTCCTACACATACGGACTATATGTAGTCCAAAATTTCTTCTGAAACTGATAGAATGCACTGATCCTCTAACATCCAATGCTTGTCAGTTAAGATGAGAAACGTGTGAGCTTCGTCAAAGATGTAGTTTGTTTGAGCAGAAAAGTGACTGCCCTTACCTGAAACGAAGTCTTTCTTGCAGGGAGACTCAGAGCCTGGGATTTAACTCCTTTTCTGAAGTGAAACACACAGCATAGTTTTCATCCATGGATCACACTCTGCTTTAGAAGGAGAAGCACGCTCTTGCTTTCTAGAGACTCTAAGACAGCAGGAAACGTGACTGTGCTGAGAAAAAAAAAAACGGTGTTTCCTACACAGACGGACCATATCTAGTCGAAATCTGCTTCTGAAACTGATACAAAGCACTGGTCCTCTAACATCCAATGCTTGTCTGTTAAGATGAGAAACGTGTGAGCTTCATGAACCATGTAGTTCGTTTGAGCTGAAAAGTGACTGCCCTTACCTGAAACAAAATCTTGCTTGTAGGAAGACTCAGAGCCTGGGATTTAACTCCATTTCTGAAGGCAAACATACAGAATAGTTCTCATCCATGGATCACACTCTGCTTTATAGCAAGAAGCACACTCTTGCTTTCTAGAGTCTCTAAGACAGCAGGAAATGTGAGTGTGCCCAGAACAAAAGAACGGTGTTTACTACACATACGGAATATATGTAGTCCAAAATTTCTTCTGAAACTGATTGAATGCCCTGGTCCTCTAACATCCAATGCTTGTCAGTTAAGATGAGAAACGTGTGAGCTTCGTGAACGATGTAGTTCATTTGAGCAGAAAATTGACTGCCCTCACCTGAAACGAAGTCTTGCTTGTAGGGAGACACAGAGCCTGGGATTTAACTTCTTTTCTGAAGTGTAACACACAGCATAGTTTTCATCCATGGATCACACTCTGCTTTAGAGAGAGAAGCACGCTCTTGCTTTCTAGAGTCTCTAAGACAGCAGGAATCGTGAGTGTGCTGAGAAAAAAAAAACGGTGTTTCCTACACAGACGGACCATATCTAGTCCAACTCTGCTTCTGAAACTGATAGAAAGCACTGGTCCTCTAACATCCAATGCTTGTCATTTAAGAAGAGAAACGTGTGAGCTTCTGGAACGATGTAGTTCGTTTGAGCAGAAAAGTGACTGGCCTTACCTGAAACGAAGTCTTGCTTGGAGGAAGACTCAGAGCCTGGGATTTAACTCCATTTCTGAAGTGAAACACACAGCGTAGTTCTCATCCATGGATCACACTCTGCTTTAGAGCAAGAAGCACACTCTTGCTTTCTAGAGTCTCTAAGACAGCAGGAAATCTGAGTGTGCCCAGAACAAAAGAACGGTGTTTCCTACACATACGGACTATATGTAGCCCAAACCTTCTTCTGAAACTGTTAGAATGCACTGGTCCTCTAACATCCAATGCTTGTCAGTTAAGATGAGAAACGTGTGAGCTTCGTGAAAGATGTAGTTCGTTTGAGCAGAAAAGTGACTGCCCTTACCAGAAACGAAGTCTTGCTTGTAGGGAGACTCAGAGCCTGGGATTTTACTCCTTTTCTGAAGTGAAACACACAGCATAGTTTTCATCCATGGATCACACTCTGCTTTAGAACGAGAAGCACGCTCTTGCTTTCTAGAGTCTCTAAGACAGCAGGAAACGTGAGTGTGCTGAGAACAAAAGAACGGTGTTTCCTACACACACAGACCATATCTAGTCCAAATCTGCTTCTTAAACTGATACAAAGCACTGGTCCTCTAACATCCAATGCTTGTCTGTTAAGATGAGAAACATGTGAGCTTCATGAACAATGTAGTTCGTTTGAGCTGAAAAGTGACTGCCCTTACCTAAAACAAAGTCTTGCTTGTAGGAAGACTCAGACCCTGGGATTTAAGTCCATTTCTGAAGGCAAACACACAGCATAGTTCTCATCCATGGATCACACTCTGCTTTATAGCAAGAAGCACACTCTTGCTTTCTAGAGTCTCTAAGACAGCAGGAAATGTGAGTGTGCCCAGAACAAAAGAACGGTGTTTATTACACATACGGACTATATATAGTCCAAAATTTCTTCTGAAACTGATTGAATGCCCTGGTCCTCTAACATCCAATGCTTGTCAGTTAAGATGAGAAACGTGTGAGCTTCGTGAACGATGTAGTTCATTTGTGCAGAAAAGTGACTGCCCTCACCTGAAACAAAGTCTTGCTTGTAAGGAGACTCAGAGCCTGGGATTTAACTCCTTTTCTGAAGTGTAACACACAGCATAGTTTTCATCCATGGATCACACTCTGCTTTAGAAGGAGAAGCACGCTCTTGCTTTCTATAGTCTCTAAGACAGCAGGAAACGTGAGTGTGCTGAGAAAAAGAAAACGGTGTTTCCTACACAGACGGACCATATCTAGTCCAAATCTGCTTCTGAAACTGATACAAAGCACTGGTCCTCTAACATCCAATGCTTGTCTGTTAAGATGAGAAACGTGTGAGCTTCATGAACGATGTAGTTCGTTTGAGCAAAAAAGTGACTACCCTTACCTGAATTGAAGTCTTGCTTGTAGGAAGACTCGGAGCCTGGGATTTAACTCCATTTCTGAAGTAAAACACACAGCAGTGTAATCATCCATTGATGACACTCTGCTTTAGAACAAGAAGCACGCTCTTGCTTTCTAGAGTCTCTAACACAGCAGGAAAAGTGAGTGTGCTGAGAACAAAAGAACGGTGTTTCCTACACATATAGACCATGTCTAGTCCAACTCTGCTTCTGAAACTGATACAAAGCACTGACCCACTAACATCCAATGCTTGTCAGTTAAGATGGGAAACGTGTGAGCTTCATGAACGATGTAGTTCCTTTGAGCAGAAAAATGACAGCCCTTACCTGAATTGAAGTCTTGCTTGTAGGAAGACTCAGAGCCTGGGATTTAACTCCATTTCTGAAGTAAAACACACAGCAGTGTAATCATCCATTGATCACACTCTGCTTTAGAACAAGAAGCACACTCTTGCTTTCTAGAGTCTCTAATACAGCAGGAAACGTGATTTTGCTGAGAACAAAAGAAGGGTGTTTCCTACACATACGGACATTATATAGTCCAAATCTGCTTCTTAAACTGATACAAAGCACTGGTCCTCTAACATCCAATGTTTGTCAGTTAAGATGGGAAACGTGTGAGCTTTGTGAACGATATAGTTCCTTTGAACTGAAAAGTGACTGCTCTTACCTGAAAAGAAGTCTTGCTTGTAGGAAGACACAGAGCATGGGATTTAAGTCCATTTCTGAAGGGAAACACACAGCATAGTTCTCATCCATGGATCACACTCTGCTTTATAGCAAGAAGCACACTCTTGCTTTCTAGAGTCTCTAAGACAGCAGGAAATGTGAGTGTGCCCAGAACAAAAGAACGGTGTTTACTACACATACGGACTATATATAGTCCAAAATTTCTTCTGAAACTGATTGAATGCCCTGGTCGTCTAACATCCAATGCTTGTCAGTTAAGATGAGAAACGTGTGAGCTTCGTGAACGATGTAGTTCATTTGAGCAGAAAAGTGACTGCCCTCACCTGAAACGAAGTCTTGCTTGTAGGGAGACTCAGAGCCTGGGATTTAACTCCTTTTCTGAAGTGTAACACACAGCATAGTTTTCATCCATGGATCACACTCTGCTTTAGAAGGAGAAGCACGCTCTTGCTTTCTAGAGTCTCTAAGACATCAGGAAACGTGAGTGTGCTGAGAAAAAAAAAACGGTGTTTCCTACACATACGGACCATATCTAGTCCAAATCTGCTTCTGAAACTGATACAAAGCACTGGTCCTCTAACATCCAATGCTTGTCTGTTAAGATGAGAAACGTGTGAGCTTCATGAACGATGTAGTTCGTGTGAGCAAAAAAGTGACTGCCCTTACCTGAATTGAAGTCTTGCTTGTAGGAAGACTCAGAGCCTGGGATTTAACTCCATTTCTGGAGGGAAACACACAGCAGTGTTCTCATCCATTGATGACACTCTGCTTTAGAACAAGAAGCATGCTCTTGCTTTCTAGAGTCTCTAACACAGCAGGAAACGTGAGTGTGCTGAGAACAAAAGAATGGTGTTTCCTACACATACAGACCATATCTAGTCCAACTCTGCTTCTGAAACTGATAGAAAGCACTGGTCCTCTAACATCCAATGCTTGTCATTTAAGAAGAGAAACGTGTGAGCTTCTGGAACGATGTAGTTCGTTTGAGCAGAAAAGTGACTGGCCTTACCTGAAACGAAGTCTTGCTTGGAGGAAGACTCAGAGCCTGGGATTTAACTCCATTTCTGAAGTGAAACACACAGCGCAGTTCTCATCCATGGATCACACTCTGCTTTAGAGCAAGAAGCACACTCTTGCTTTCTAGAGTCTCTAATACAGCAGGAAACGTGATTTTGCTGAGAACAAAAGAAGGGTGTTTCCTACACATACGGACATTATATAGTCCAAATCTGCTTCTTAAACTGATACAAAGCACTGGTCCTCTAACATCCAATGTTTGTCAGTTAAGATGGGAAACGTGTGAGATTTGTGAACGATATAGTTCCTTTGAACTGAAAAGTGACTGCTCTTACCTGAAAAGAAGTCTTGCTTGTAGGAAGACACAGAGCCTGGGATTTAAGTCCATTTCTGAAGGGAAACACACAGCATAGTTCTCATCCATGGATCACACTCTGCTTTATAGCAAGAAGCACACTCTTGCTTTCTAGAGTCTCTAAGACAGCAGGAAATGTGAGTGTGCCCAGAACAAAAGAACGGTGTTTACTACACATACGGACTATATGTAGTGCAAAATTTCTTCTGAAACTGATTGAATGCCCTGGTCCTCTAACATCCAATGCTTGTCAGTTAAGATGAGAAACGTGTGAGCTTCGTGAACGATGTAGTTCTTTTGAGCAGAAAAGTGACTGCCCTCACCTGAAACGAAGTCTTGATTGTAGGGAGACTCAGAGCCTGGGATTTAACTCCTTTTCTGAAGTGTAACACAGCATAGTTTTCATCCATGGATCACACTCTGCTTTAGAAGGAGAAGCACGCTCTTGCTTTCTAGAGTCTCTAAGACATCAGGAAACGTAAGTGTGCTGAGAAAAAAAAACGGTGTTTCCTACACAGACGGACCATATCTAGTCCAAATCTGCTTCTGAAACTGATACAAAGCACTGGTCCTCTAACATCCAATGCTTGTCTGTTAAGATGAGAAACGTGTGAGCTTCATGAACGATGTAGTTCATTTGAGCAAAAAAGTGACTGCCCTTACCTGAATTGAAGTCTTGCTTGTAGGAAGACTCAGAGCCTGGGATTTAACTCCATTTCTGAAGGGAAACACACAGCAGTGTTCTCATCCATTGATGACACTCTGCTTTAGAACAAGAAGCACGCTCTTGCTTTCTAGAATCTCTAACACAGCAGGAAACGTGAGTATGTTGAGAACAAAAGAATGGTGTTTCCTACACATACAGACCATATCTAGTCCAACTCTGCTTCTGAAACTGATACAAAGCAATTAACCACTAACATCCAATGCTTGTCAGTTAAGATGGGAAACGTGTGAGCTTCATGAACGATGTAGTTCCTTTGAGCAGTAAAATGACAGCCCTTACCTGAAAAGAAGTCTTGCTTGTAGGAAGACACAGAGCATGGGATTTAAGTCCATTTCTGAAGGGAAACACACAGCATAGTTCTCATCCATGGATCACACTCTGCTTTATAGCAAGAAGCACACTCTTGCTTTCTAGAGTCTCTAAGACAGCAGGAAATGTGAGTGTGCCCAGAACAAAAGAACGGTGTTTACTACACATACGGACTATATATAGTCCAAAATTTCTTCTGAAACTGATTGAATGCCCTGGTCGTCTAACATCCAATGCTTGTCAGTTAAGATGAGAAACGTGTGAGCTTCGTGAACGATGTAGTTCATTTGAGCAGAAAAGTGACTGCCCTCACCTGAAACGAAGTCTTGCTTGTAGGGAGACTCAGAGCCTGGGATTTAACTCCTTTTCTGAAGTGTAACACACAGCATAGTTTTCATCCATGGATCACACTCTGCTTTAGAAGGAGAAGCACGCTCTTGCTTTCTAGAGTCTCTAAGACATCAGGAAACGTGAGTGTGCTGAGAAAAAAAAAACGGTGTTTCCTACACATACGGACCATATCTAGTCCAAATCTGCTTCTGAAACTGATACAAAGCACTGGTCCTCTAACATCCAATGCTTGTCTGTTAAGATGAGAAACGTGTGAGCTTCATGAACGATGTAGTTCGTGTGAGCAAAAAAGTGACTGCCCTTACCTGAATTGAAGTCTTGCTTGTAGGAAGACTCAGAGCCTGGGATTTAACTCCATTTCTGGAGGGAAACACACAGCAGTGTTCTCATCCATTGATGACACTCTGCTTTAGAACAAGAAGCATGCTCTTGCTTTCTAGAGTCTCTAACACAGCAGGAAACGTGAGTGTGCTGAGAACAAAAGAATGGTGTTTCCTACACATACAGACCATATCTAGTCCAACTCTGCTTCTGAAACTGATAGAAAGCACTGGTCCTCTAACATCCAATGCTTGTCATTTAAGAAGAGAAACGTGTGAGCTTCTGGAACGATGTAGTTCGTTTGAGCAGAAAAGTGACTGGCCTTACCTGAAACGAAGTCTTGCTTGGAGGAAGACTCAGAGCCTGGGATTTAACTCCATTTCTGAAGTGAAACACACAGCGCAGTTCTCATCCATGGATCACACTCTGCTTTAGAGCAAGAAGCACACTCTTGCTTTCTAGAGTCTCTAATACAGCAGGAAACGTGATTTTGCTGAGAACAAAAGAAGGGTGTTTCCTACACATACGGACATTATATAGTCCAAATCTGCTTCTTAAACTGATACAAAGCACTGGTCCTCTAACATCCAATGTTTGTCAGTTAAGATGGGAAACGTGTGAGATTTGTGAACGATATAGTTCCTTTGAACTGAAAAGTGACTGCTCTTACCTGAAAAGAAGTCTTGCTTGTAGGAAGACACAGAGCCTGGGATTTAAGTCCATTTCTGAAGGGAAACACACAGCATAGTTCTCATCCATGGATCACACTCTGCTTTATAGCAAGAAGCACACTCTTGCTTTCTAGAGTCTCTAAGACAGCAGGAAATGTGAGTGTGCCCAGAACAAAAGAACGGTGTTTACTACACATACGGACTATATGTAGTGCAAAATTTCTTCTGAAACTGATTGAATGCCCTGGTCCTCTAACATCCAATGCTTGTCAGTTAAGATGAGAAACGTGTGAGCTTCGTGAACGATGTAGTTCTTTTGAGCAGAAAAGTGACTGCCCTCACCTGAAACGAAGTCTTGATTGTAGGGAGACTCAGAGCCTGGGATTTAACTCCTTTTCTGAAGTGTAACACAGCATAGTTTTCATCCATGGATCACACTCTGCTTTAGAAGGAGAAGCACGCTCTTGCTTTCTAGAGTCTCTAAGACATCAGGAAACGTAAGTGTGCTGAGAAAAAAAAACGGTGTTTCCTACACAGACGGACCATATCTAGTCCAAATCTGCTTCTGAAACTGATACAAAGCACTGGTCCTCTAACATCCAATGCTTGTCTGTTAAGATGAGAAACGTGTGAGCTTCATGAACGATGTAGTTCATTTGAGCAAAAAAGTGACTGCCCTTACCTGAATTGAAGTCTTGCTTGTAGGAAGACTCAGAGCCTGGGATTTAACTCCATTTCTGAAGGGAAACACACAGCAGTGTTCTCATCCATTGATGACACTCTGCTTTAGAACAAGAAGCACGCTCTTGCTTTCTAGAATCTCTAACACAGCAGGAAACGTGAGTATGTTGAGAACAAAAGAATGGTGTTTCCTACACATACAGACCATATCTAGTCCAACTCTGCTTCTGAAACTGATACAAAGCAATTAACCACTAACATCCAATGCTTGTCAGTTAAGATGGGAAACGTGTGAGCTTCATGAACGATGTAGTTCCTTTGAGCAGTAAAATGACAGCCCTTACCTGAATTGAAGTCTTGCTTGTAGGAAGACTCAGAGCCTGGGATTTAACTCCATTTCTGAAGTAAAACACACAGCAGTGTAATCATCCATTGATCACACTCTGCTTTAGAACAAGAAGCACACTCTTGCTTTCTAGAGTCTCTAATACAGCAGGAAACGTGATTTTGCTGAGAACAAAAGAATGGTGTTTCCTACACATACGGACATTATATAGTCCAAATCTGCTTCTTAAACTGATACAAAGCACTGGTCCTCTAACATCCAGTGTTTGTCAGTTAAGATGGGAAACGTGTGAGCTTTGTGAAAGATATAGTTCCTTTGAACTGAAAAGTGACTGCTCTTACCTGAAAAGAAGTCTTGCTTGTAGGAAGACACAGAGCCTGGGATTTAAGTCCATTTCTGAATGGAAACACACAGCATAGTTCTCATCCATGGATCACACTCTGCTTTATAGCAAGAAGCACACTCTTGCTTTCTAGAGTCTCTAAGACAGCAGGAAATGTGAGTGTGCCCAGAACAAAAGAACGGTGTTTCCTACACATACGGACTATATGTAGTCCAAAATTTCTTCTGAAACTGATTGAATGCCCTGGTCCTCTAACATCCAATGCTTGTCAGTTAAGATGAGAAACATGTGAGCTTCGTGAACGATGTAGTTCATTTGAGCAGAAAAGTGACTGCCCTCACCTGAAACGAAGTCTTGCTTGTAGGGAGACTCAGAGCCTGGGATTTAACTCCTTTTCTGAAGTGTAACACACAGCATAGTTTTCATGCATGGATCACACTCTGCTTTAGAAGGAGAAGCACGCTCTTGTTTTCTAGAGTCTCTAAGACAGCAGGAAACGTGAGTGTGCTGAGAAAAAAAAACTGTGTTTCCTACACAGACAGACCATAACTAGTCCAAATCTGCTTCTTAAACTGATACAACGCACTGGTCCTCAACATCCAATGCTTGTCTGTTAAGATGAGAAACGTGTGAGCTTCGTGAACGATGTAGTTCGTTTGAGCTGAAAAGTGACTGCCCTTACCTGAAACGAAGTCTTGCTTGTAGGAAGACACAGAGATTGGGATTTAACTCCATTTCTGAATGAAACACACAGCATAGTATTCATCCATGAGTCACACTGTGGTTAGAGCGAGAAGCACACTCTTGCTTTCTAGAGTCTCTAATACAGCAGGAAACGTGATTTTGCTGAGAACAAAAGAAGGGTGTTTCCTACACATACGGACATTATATAGTCCAAATCTGCTTCTTAAACTGATACAAAGCACTGGTCCTCTAACATCCAATGTTTGTCAGTTAAGATGGGAAACGTGTGAGATTTGTGAACGATATAGTTCCTTTGAACTGAAAAGTGACTGCTCTTACCTGAAAAGAAGTCTTGCTTGTAGGAAGACACAGAGCCTGGGATTTAAGTCCATTTCTGAAGGGAAACACACAGCATAGTTCTCATCCATGGATCACACTCTGCTTTATAGCAAGAAGCACACTCTTGCTTTCTAGAGTCTCTAAGACAGCAGGAAATGTGAGTGTGCCCAGAACAAAAGAACGGTGTTTACTACACATACGGACTATATGTAGTGCAAAATTTCTTCTGAAACTGATTGAATGCCCTGGTCCTCTAACATCCAATGCTTGTCAGTTAAGATGAGAAACGTGTGAGCTTCGTGAACGATGTAGTTCTTTTGAGCAGAAAAGTGACTGCCCTCACCTGAAACGAAGTCTTGATTGTAGGGAGACTCAGAGCCTGGGATTTAACTCCTTTTCTGAAGTGTAACACAGCATAGTTTTCATCCATGGATCACACTCTGCTTTAGAAGGAGAAGCACGCTCTTGCTTTCTAGAGTCTCTAAGACATCAGGAAACGTAAGTGTGCTGAGAAAAAAAAACGGTGTTTCCTACACAGACGGACCATATCTAGTCCAAATCTGCTTCTGAAACTGATACAAAGCACTGGTCCTCTAACATCCAATGCTTGTCTGTTAAGATGAGAAACGTGTGAGCTTCATGAACGATGTAGTTCATTTGAGCAAAAAAGTGACTGCCCTTACCTGAATTGAAGTCTTGCTTGTAGGAAGACTCAGAGCCTGGGATTTAACTCCATTTCTGAAGGGAAACACACAGCAGTGTTCTCATCCATTGATGACACTCTGCTTTAGAACAAGAAGCACGCTCTTGCTTTCTAGAATCTCTAACACAGCAGGAAACGTGAGTATGTTGAGAACAAAAGAATGGTGTTTCCTACACATACAGACCATATCTAGTCCAACTCTGCTTCTGAAACTGATACAAAGCAATGAACCACTAACATCCAATGCTTGTCAGTTAAGATGGGAAACGTGTGAGCTTCATGAACGATGTAGTTCCTTTGAGCAGTAAAATGACAGCCCTTACCTGAATTGAAGTCTTGCTTGTAGGAAGACTCAGAGCCTGGGATTTAACTCCATTTCTGAAGTAAAACACACAGCAGTGTAATCATCCATTGATCACACTCTGCTTTAGAACAAGAAGCACACTCTTGCTTTCTAGAGTCTCTAATACAGCAGGAAACGTGATTTTGCTGAGAACAAAAGAATGGTGTTTCCTACACATACGGACATTATATAGTCCAAATCTGCTTCTTAAACTGATACAAAGCACTGGTCCTCTAACATCCAGTGTTTGTCAGTTAAGATGGGAAACGTGTGAGCTTTGTGAAAGATATAGTTCCTTTGAACTGAAAAGTGACTGCTCTTACCTGAAAAGAAGTCTTGCTTGTAGGAAGACACAGAGCCTGGGATTTAAGTCCATTTCTGAATGGAAACACACAGCATAGTTCTCATCCATGGATCACACTCTGCTTTATAGCAAGAAGCACACTCTTGCTTTCTAGAGTCTCTAAGACAGCAGGAAATGTGAGTGTGCCCAGAACAAAAGAACGGTGTTTCCTACACATACGGACTATATGTAGTCCAAAATTTCTTCTGAAACTGATTGAATGCCCTGGTCCTCTAACATCCAATGCTTGTCAGTTAAGATGAGAAACATGTGAGCTTCGTGAACGATGTAGTTCATTTGAGCAGAAAAGTGACTGCCCTCACCTGAAACGAAGTCTTGCTTGTAGGGAGACTCAGAGCCTGGGATTTAACTCCTTTTCTGAAGTGTAACACACAGCATAGTTTTCATGCATGGATCACACTCTGCTTTAGAAGGAGAAGCACGCTCTTGTTTTCTAGAGTCTCTAAGACAGCAGGAAACGTGAGTGTGCTGAGAAAAAAAAACTGTGTTTCCTACACAGACAGACCATAACTAGTCCAAATCTGCTTCTTAAACTGATACAACGCACTGGTCCTCAACATCCAATGCTTGTCTGTTAAGATGAGAAACGTGTGAGCTTCGTGAACGATGTAGTTCGTTTGAGCTGAAAAGTGACTGCCCTTACCTGAAACGAAGTCTTGCTTGTAGGAAGACACAGAGATTGGGATTTAACTCCATTTCTGAATGAAACACACAGCATAGTATTCATCCATGAGTCACACTGTGGTTAGAGCGAGAAGCACACTCTTGCTTTCTAGAGTCTCTAAGACAGCAGGAAATTTGCGTGTGCCCAGAACAATAGAACGGTGTTTCCTACACATATGGACCATATCCAGTCCAAATCTGCTTCTGAAACTGATATAAAGCATTGACCCTCTAACATCCAATGCTTGTCAGTTAAGATGAGAAACGTGTGAGCTCAGTGAATGATGTAGTTCGTTTGAGCAGAAAAGCAACTGTCCTTACCTGAAACTAAGTCTTGCTTGTAGGAAGACTCAGAGCATGGGATTTAACTCCATTTCTGAAGGCAAACACACAGCATAGTTCTCATCCATGGATCACACTCTGCTTTAGAGTGAGAAGCACGCTCTTGCTTTCTAGAGTCTCTAACACAGCAGGAAACGTGAGTGTGCTGAGAACAAAAGAACGGTGTTTCCTACACATACGGAATATATGTAGTCCAAAATTTCTTCTGAAACTGATTGAATGCCCTGGTCCTCTAACATCCAATGCTTGTTAGTTAAGATGAGAAACGTGTGAGCTTCGTGAACGATGTAGTTCATTTGAGCAGAAAAGTGACTGCCCTCACCTGAAACGAAGTCTTGCTTGTAGGGAGACTCAGAGCCTGGGATTTAACTCCTTTTCTGAAGTGTAACACACAGCATAGTTTTCATGCATGGATCACACTCTGCTTTAGAAGGAGAAGCACGCTCTTGCTTTCTAGAGTCTCTAAGACAGCAGGAAACGTGAGTGTGCTGAGAAAAAAAAAACGGTGTTTCCTACACAGACGGACCATATCTAGTCCAAATCTGCTTCTTAAACTGATACAACACACTGGTCCTCTAACATCCAATGCTTGTCTGTTAAGATGAGAAACGTGTGAGCTTCGTGAACGATGTAGTTCGTTTGAGCTGAAAAGTGACTGCCCTTACCTGAAACGAAGTCTTGCTTGTAGGAATACACAGAGATTGGGATTTAACTCCATTTCTGAATGAAACACACAGCATAGTATTCATCCATGGGTCACACTGTGGTTAGAGCGAGAAGCACACTCTTGCTTTCTAGAGTCTCTAAGACAGCAGGAAATTTGCGTGTGCCCAGAACAATAGAACGGTGTTTCCTACACATATGGACCATATCCAGTCCAAATCTGCTTCTGAAACTGATATAAAGCATTGACCCTCTAACATCCAATGCTTGTCAGTTAAGATGAGAAACGTGTGAGCTCAGTGAACGATGTAGTTCGTTTGAGCAGAAAAGCAACTGTCCTTACCTGAAACGAAGTCTTGCTTGTAGGAAGACTCAGAGCATGGGATTTAACTCCATTTCTGAAGGCAAACACACAGCATAGTTCTCATCCATGGATCACACTCTGCTTTAGAGTGAGAAGCACGCTCTTGCTTTCTAGAGTCTCTAAGACAGCAGGAAACGTGAGTGTGCTGAGAACAAAAGAACGGTGTTTCCTACACATTCGGACCATATCTAGTCCAAATCTGCTTCTGAAACTGATACAAAGCACTGGTCCTCTAACATCCAATGCTTGTCAGTTAAGATGGGAAACGTGTGAGCTTCATGAACGATGTAGTTCGTTTGAGCAAAAAAGTGACTGCCCTTACCTGAATTGAAGTCTTGCTTGTAGGAAGATTCAGAGCCTGGGATTTAACTCCATTTCTGAAGGGAAACACACAGCAGTGTTCTCATCCATTGATGACACTCTGCTTTAGAACAAGAAGCACACTCTTGCTTTCTAGAGTCTCTAACACAGCAGGAAAAGTGAGTGTGCTGAGAACAAAAGAACGGTGTTTCCTACACATACAGACCATATCTAGTCCAACTCTGCTTCTGAAACTGATACAAAGCACTGGTCCTCTAACATCCAATGCTTGTCTGTTAAGGTGAGAAACGTGTGAGCTTCGTGAACGATGTAGGTATTTGAGCTGAAAAGTGACTGCCCTTACCTGAAAGGAAGTCTTGCTTGTAGGAAGACTCAGAGCCTGGGATTTAACTCCATTTCTGAAGGCAAACACACAGCATATTTCTCATCCATGGATCACACTCTGCTTTAGAGAGAGAAGCACGCTTTTGCTTTCTAGAGTCTCTAAGACAGCAGGAAACGTGAGTGTGCTGAGAACAAAAGAACGGTGTTTCCTACACTTATGGACCATATCTAGTCCAACTCTGCTTCTGAAACTGATAGAAAGCACTGGTCCTCTAACATCCAATGCTTGTCATTTAAGATGAGAAACGTGTGAGCTTCTGGAACGATGTAGTTCGTTTGAGCAGAAAAGTGACTGGCCTTACCTGAAACGAAGTCTTGCTTGGAGGAAGACTCAGAGCCTGGGATTTAACTCCATTTCTGAAGGGAAACACACAACGTAGTTCTCATCCATGGATCACACTCTGCTTTAGAGCAAGAAGCACACTCTTGCTTTCTAGAGTCTCTAAGACAGCAGGAAATCTGAGTGTGCCCAGAACAAAAGAACGGTGTTTCCTACACATACGGACTATATGTAGCCCAAACCTTCTTCTGAAACTGATAGAATGCACTGGTCCTCTAACATCCAATGCTTGTCAGTTAAGATGGGAAACGTGTGACCTTCATGAACGATGTAGTTCATTTGAGCAGAAAAGTGACTGCCCTTACCTGAATTGAAGTCTTGCTTGTAGGAAGACTCAGAGCCTGGGATTTAACTCCATTTCTGAAGTAAAACACACAGCAGTGTAATCATCCATTGATCACACTCTGCTTTAGAACAAGAAGCACGCTCTTCCTTTCTAGAGTCTCTAAGAAAGCAGGAAACGTGATTTTGGTGAGAACAAAAGAACGGTGTTTCCTACACATATGGACATTATATAGTCCAACTCTGCTTCTGAAACTGATACAAAGCACTGGTCCTCTAACATCCAATGCTTGTCTGTTAAGATGAGAAACGTGTGAGCTTCGTGAACGATGTAGTTCGTTTGAGCTGAAAAGTGACTGCCCTTACCTGAAACGAAGTCTTGCTTGTAGGAAGACACAGACATTGGGATTTAACTCCATTTCTGAATGAAACACACAGCATAGTATTCATCCATGGGTCACACTGTGGTTAGAGTGAGAAGCACACTCTTGCTTTCTAGAGTCTCTAAGACAGCAGGATATTTGCGTGTGCCCAGAACAATAGAACCGTGTTTCCTACACATATGGACCATATCCATTCCAAATCTGCTTCTGAAACTGATATAAAGCATTGACCCTCTAACATCCAATGCTTGTCAGTTAAGATGAGAAACGTGTGAGCTCAGTGAACGATGTAGTTCGTTTGAGCAGAGAAGCAAATGTCCTTACCTGAAACGAAGTCTTGCTTGTAGGAAGACTCAGAGCATGGGATTTAACTCCATTTCTGAAGGCAAACACACAGCATAGTTCTCATCCATGGATCACACTCTGCTTTAGAGTGAGAAGCACGCTCTTGCTTTCTAGAGTCTCTAAGACAGCATGAAACGTGAGTGTGCTGAGAACAAAAGAACGGTGTTTCCTACACATACGGACCATATCTATTCCAAATCTGCTTCTGAAACTGATACAAAGCACTGGTCCTCTAACATCCAATGCTTGTCAGTTAAGATGGGAAACGTGTGAGCTTCATGAACGATGTAGTTCGTTTGAGCAAAAAAGTGATTGCCCTTACCTGAATTGAAGTCTTGCTTGTAGGAAGACTCAGAGCCTGGGATTTAACTCCATTTCTGAAGGGAAACACACAGCAGTGTTCTCATCCATTGATGACACTCTGCTTTAGAACAAGAAGCACTCTCTTGCTTTCTAGAGTCTCTAAGACAGCAGGAAACGTGAGTGTGCTGAGAACAAAAGAACGGTGTTTCCTACACATACAGACCATATGTAGTCCAAATCTGCTTCTTAAACTGATACAAAGCACTGGTCCTCTAACATCCAATGCTTGTCTGTTAAGATGAGAAACGTGTGAGCTTCGTGAATGATATAGTTCCTTTGAACTGAAAAGTGACTGCCCTTACCCGAAAAGAAGTCTTGCTTGTAGGAAGACACAGAGCCTGGGATTTAAGTCCATTTCTGAAGGGAAACACACAGCATAGTTCTCATCCATGGATCACGCTCTGCTTTAGAGCGAGAAGCACACTCTTGCTTTCTAGAGTCTCTAATACAGCAGGAAATCTGAGTGTGCCCAGAACAAAAGAACGGTGTTTCCTACAAATACGGACCATATGTAGTCCAAATCTGCTTCTGAAACTGATACAAAGCACTGACCCTCTAACATCCAATGCTTGTCAGTTAAGATGGGAAATGTGTGAGCTTCATGAACGATGTAGTTCGTTAGAGCAGAAAAGTGACTGCCCTTACCTGAATTGAAGTCTTGCTTGTAGGAAGACTCAGAGCCTGGGATTTAACTCCATTTCTGAAGTAAAACCCACAGCAGTGTAATCATCCATTGATCACACTCTGCTTTAGAACAAGAAGCACGCTCTTGCTTTCTAGAGTCTCTAAGAAAGCAGGAAACGTGATTTTGCTGAGAACAAAAGAACGGTGTTTCCTACACATATGGACATTATATAGTCCAACTCTGCTTCTGAAACTGATACAAAGCACTGGTCCTCTAACATCCAATGCTTGTCTGTTAAGATGAGAAACGTGTGAGCTTCGTGAACGATGTAGTTCGTTTGAGCTGAAAAGTGACTGCCCTTACCTGAAACGAAGTCTTGCTTGTAGGAAGACACAGAGATTGGGATTTAACTACATTTCTGAATGAAACACACAGCATAGTATTCATCCATGGGTCAAACTGTGGTTAGAGCGAGAAGCACACTCTTGCTTTCTAGAGTCTCTAAGACAGCAGGAAATTTGCGTGTGCCCAGAACAATAGAACGGTGTTTCCTACACATATGGACCATATCCATTCCAAATCTGCTTCTGAAACTGTTATAAAGCATTGACCCTCTAACATCCAATGCTTGTCATTTAAGATGAGAAACGTGTGAGCTCAGTGAACGATGTAGTTCGTTTGAGCAGAAAAGCAACTGTCCTTACCTGAAACGAAGTCTTGCTTGTAGGAAGACTCAGAGGATGGGATTTAACTCCATTTCTGAAGGGAAACACACAGCATCGTTCTCATCCATGTATCACACTCTGCTTTAGAGTGAGAAGCACGCTCTTGCTTTCTAGAGTCTCTAAGACAGCAGGAAACGTGAGTGTGCTGAGAACAAAAGAACGGTGTTTCCTACACATACGGACCATATCTAGTCCAAATCTGCTTCTGAAACTGATACAAAGCACTGGTCCTCTAACATCCAATGCTTGTCATTTAAGATGAGAAACGTGTGAGCTTCTGGAACGATGTAGTTCGTTTGAGCAGAAAAGTGACTGGCCTTACCTGAAACGAAGTCTTGCTTGTAGGAAGACTCAGAGCCTGGGATTTAACTCCCTTTCTGAAGGCAAACACACAGCATAGTTCTCATCCATGGATCACACTCTGCTTTAGAGCGAGAAGCACGCTCTTGCTTTCTAGAGTCTCTAAGACAGCAGGAAACGTGAGTGTGCCAAGAATAAAAGAACGGTGTTTCCTACACATACTGACTATATGTAGTCCAAAAGTTCTTCTGAAACAGATAGAATGCACTGGTCCTCTAACATCCAATGCTTGTCAGTTAAGATGAGAAACGTGTGTGCTTCGTGAAAGATGTAGTACGTTTGAGCAGAAAAGTGACTGCCCTTACCTGAAACGAAGTCTTGCTTGTAGGGAGACTCAGAGCCTGGGATTTAACTCCTTTTCTGAAGTGAAACACACAGCATAGTTTTCATCCATGGATCACACTCTGCTTTAGAACGAGAAGCAAGCTCTTGCTTTCTAGAGACTCTAAGACAGCAGGAAATGTGAGTGTGCTGAGAACAAAAGAACGGTGTTTCCTACACATACAGACCATATCTAGTCAAAATCTGCTTCTCAAACTGATACAAAGCACTGGTCCTCTAACATCCAAGGCTTGTCTGTTAAGATGAGAAACGTGTGAGCTTCGTGAATGATATAGTTCCTTTGAACTGAAAAGTGACTGCCCTTACCCGAAAAGAAGTCTTGCTTGTAGGAAGACACAGAGCCTGGGATTTAAGTCCATTTCTGAAGGGAAACACACAGCATAGTTCTCATCCATGGATCACGCTCTGCTTTAGAGTGAGAAGCACACTCTTGCTTTCTAGATTCTCTAATACAGCAGGAAATCTGAGTGTGCCCAGAACAAAAGAACGGTGTTTCCTACACATACGGACCATATGTAGTCCAAATCTGCTTCTGAAACTGATACAAAGCACTGACCCTCTAACATCCAATGCTTGTCAGTTAAGATGGGAAACGTGTGAGCTTCATGAACGATGTAGTTCGTTTGAGCAGAAAAGTGACTGCCCTTACCTGAATTGAAGTCTTGCTTGTAGGAAGACTCAGAGCCTGGGATTTAACTCCATTTCTGAAGTAAAGCACACAGCAGTGTAATCATCCATTGATCACACTCTGCTTTAGAACAAGAAGCACGCTCTTGCTTTCTAGAGTCTCTAACACAGCAGGAAACGTGAGTGTGCTGAGAACAAAAGAACGGTGTTTCCTACACATACAGACCATATCTAGTCCAACTCTGCTTCTGAAACTGATACAAAGCACTGACCCACTAACATCCAATGCTTGTCAGTTAAGATGGCAAACGTGTGAGCTTCATGAACGCTGTAGTTCCTTTGAGCAGAAAAGCAACTGTCCTTAACTGAAACGAAGTCTTGCTTGTAGGAAGACTCAGAGCCTGGGATTTAAGTCCATTTCTGAAGGCAAACACACAGCATAGTTCTCATCCATGGATCACACTCTGCTTTAGAGCGAGAAGCACGCTCTTGCTTTCTAGAGTCTCTAACACAGCAGGAAACGTGAGTGTGCTGAGAACAAATAACGGTGCTTCCCACACATACAGACCATATCTAGTCCAACTCAGCTTCTGAAACTGATACAAAGCACTGACCCACTAACATCCAATGCTTGTCATTTTAGATGGGAATCGTGTGAGCTTCATGAACGATGTAGTTCCTTTGAGCAGAAAAATGACAGCCCTTACCTGAATTGCAGTGTTGCTTGTAGGAAGACTCAGAGCCTGGGATTTAACTCCATTTCTGAAGTAAAACACACAGCAGTGTAATCATCCATTGATCACACTCTGCTTTAGAACAAGAAGCACACTCTTGCTTTCTAGAGTCCCTAATAGAGCAGGAAACGTGATTTTGCTGAGAACAAAAGAAGGGTGTTTCCTACACATACGGACATTAAATAGTCCAACTCTGCTTCTGAAACTGATACAAAGCACTGGTCCTCTAACATCCAATGCTTGTCTGTTAAGATGAGAAACGTGTGAGGTTCGTGAATGATGTAGTTCGTTTGAGCTGAAAATTGATTGCCCTTACCTGAAACGAAGTCTTCCTTGTAGGAAGACTCAGAGCCTAGGATTTAACTCCATTTCTGAAGGCAAACACACAGCATAGTTCTCATCCATGGATCACACTCTGCTTTAGAGCGAGAAGCACGCTCTTGCTTTCTAGAGTCTCTAACACAGCAGGAAACGTGAGTGTGCTGAGAATAAAAGAACGGTGTTTCCTACACTTATGGACCATATCTAGTCCAACTCTGCTTCTGAAACTGATAGAATGCACTGCTCCCCTAACATCCAGTGCTTGTCATTTAAGATGAGAAACGTGTGAGCTTCGTGAAAGATGTAGTTCGTTTGAGCAGAAAAGTGACTGCCCTTACCAGAAACGAAGTCTTGCTTGTAGGGAGACTCAGAGCCTGGAATTTACCTCCTATTCTGAAGTGAAACACACAGCATAGTATTCATCCATGGATGACACTCTGCTTTAGAACGAGAAGCACGCTCTTGCTTTCTAGAGTCTCTAAGACAGCAGGAAACGTGAGTGTGCTGAGAACAAAAGAACGGTGTTTCCTACACATACAGACCATATCTAGTCCAAATCTGTTTCTTAAACTGATACAAAGCACTGGTCCTCTAACATCCAATGCTTGTCTGTTAAGATGAGAAACGTGTGAGCTTCGTGAATGATATAGTTCCTTTGAACTGAAAAGTGACTGCCCTTACCCGAAAAGAAGTCTTGCTTGTAGGAAGACACAGAGCCTGTGATTTAAGTCCATTTCTGAAGGGAAACACACAGCATAGTTCTCATCCATGGATCACGCTCTGCTTTAGAGCGAGAAGCACACTCTTGCTTTCTTGAGTCTCTAATACAGCAGGAAATCTGAGGGTGCCCAGAACAAAAGAACGGTGTTTCCTACACATACAGACCATATGTAGTCCAAATCTGCTTCTGAAACTGATACAAAGCACTGACCCTCTAACATCCAATGCTTGTCAGTTAAGATGGGAAACGTGTGAGCTTCATGAACGATGTAGTTCGTTTGAGCAGAAAAGTGACTGCCCTTACCTGAATTGAAGTCTTGCTTGTAGGAAGACTCAGAGCCTGGGATTTAACTCCATTTCTGAAGTAAAACACACAGCAGTGTAATCATCCATTGATCACACTCTGCTTTAGAACAAGAAGCAGGCTCTTGCTTTCTAGAGTCTCTAAGAAAGCAGGAAACGTGATTTTGCTGAGAACAAAAGAACGGTGTTTCCTACACATATGGATATTATATAGTCCAACTCAGCTTCTGAAACTGATACAAAGCACTGGTCCTCTAACATCCAATGCTTGTCTGTTAAGATCAGAAACGTGTGAGCTTCGTGAACGATGTAGTTCGTTTGAGCTGAAAAGTGACTGCCCTTACCTGAAACGAAGTCTTGCTTGTAGGAAGACACAGAGATTGGGATTTAACTCCATTTCTGAATGAAACACACAGCATAGTATTCATCCATGGGTCACACTGTGGTTAGAGCGAGAAGCACACTCTTGCTTTCTAGAGTCTCTAAGACAGCAGGAAATTTGCGTGTGCCCAGAACAATAGAACGGTGTTTCCTACACATATGGACCATATCCAGTCCAAATTTGCTTCTGAAACTGATATAAAGCATTGACCCTCTAACATCCAATGCTTGTCAGTTAAGATGAGAAACGTGTGAGCTCAGTGAACGATGTAGTTCGTTTGAGCAGAAAAGCAACTGTCCTTACCTGAAACGAAGTCTTGCTTGTAGGAAGACTCAGAGCCTGGGATTTAGCTCCATTTCTGAAGGCAAACACACAGCATAGTTCTCATCCATGGATCACACTCTGCTTTAGAGTGAGAAGCACGCTCTTGCTTTCTAGAGTCTCTAAGACAGCAGGAAACGTGAGTGTGCTGAGAACAAAAGAACGGTGTTTCCTACACATACGGACCATATCTAGTCCAAATCTGCTTCTGAAACTGATACAAAGCACTGGTCCTCTAACATCCAATGCTTGTCAGTTAAGATGGGAAACGTGTGAGCTTCATGAACGATGTAGTTCGTTTGAGCAAAAAAGTGACTGCCCTTACCTGAATTGAAGTCTTGCTTGTAGGAAGACTCAGAGCCTGGGATTTAACTCCATTTCTGAAGGGAAACACATAGCAGTGTTCTCATCCATTGATGACACTCTGCTTTAGAACAAGAAGCACGCTCTTGCTTTCTAGAGTCTCTAACACAGCAGGAAACGTGAGTGTGCTGAGAATAAAAGAACGGTGTTTCCTACACATACAGACCATATCTAGTCCAACTCTGCTTCTGAAACTGATACAAAGCACTGACCCACTAACATCCAATGCTTGTCAGTTAAGAAGGGAAACGTGTGAGCTTCATGAACGATGTAGTTCCTTTGAGCAGAAAAGCAACTGTCCTTACCTGAAACGAAGTCTTGCTTGTAGGAAGACTCAGAGCCTGGGATTTAACTCCATTTCTGAAGGCAAACACACAGCATATTTCTCATCCATGGATCACACTCTGCTTTAGAGCGAGAAGCATGCTCTTGCTTTCTAGAGTCTCTAAGACAGCAGGAAAAGTGAGTGTGCTGAGAACAAAAGAACGGTGTTTCCTACACTTATGGACCATATCTAGTCCAACTTTGCTTCTGAAACTGATAGAAAGCACTGGTCCTCTAACATCCAATGCTTGTTATTTAAGATGAGAAACGTGTGAGCTTCTGGAACGATGTAGTTCGTTTGAGTAGAAAAGTGACTGGCCTTACCTGAAACGAAGTCTTGCTTGTAGGAAGACTCAGAGCCTGGGATTTAACTCCCTTTCTGAAGGCAAACCCACAGCATAGTTCTCATCCATGGATCACACTCTGCTTTAGAGCGAGAAGCACGCTCTTGCTTTCTAGAGTCTCTAAGACAGCAGGAAACGTGAGTGTGCCAAGAACAAAAGAACGGTGTTTCCTACACAAACTGACTATATGTAGTCCAAAAGTTCTTCTGAAACAGATAGAATGCACTGGTCCTATAACATCCAATGCTTGTCAGTTAAGATGAGAAACGTGTGTGCTTCGTGAAAGATGTAGTTCGTTTGAGCTTAAAAGTGACTGCCCTTACCTGAAACGAAGTCTTGCTTGTAGGGAGATTCAGAGCCTGGGATTTAACTCTCTTTCTGAAGGCAAACACACAGCATAGTTCTCATCCATGGATCACACTCTGCTTTAGAGCGAGAAGCACGCTCTTGCTTTCTAGAGTCTCTAAGACAGCAGGAAACGTGAGTGTGCTGAGAACAAAAGAACGGCATTTTCTACACTTATGGACCATATCTAGTCCAACTCTGCTTCTGAAACTGATAGAAAGCACTGGTCCTCTAACATCCAATGCTTGTCATTTAAGATGAGAAACGTGTGAGCTTCTGAAACGATGTAGTTCGTTTGAGCAGAAAAGTGACTGGCCTTACCTGAAACGAAGTCTTGCTTGGAGGAAGACTCAGAGCCTGGGATTTAACTCCATTTCTGAAGTGAAACACACAGCGTAGTTCTCATCCATGGATCACGCTCTGCTTTAGAGCAAGAAGCACACTCTTGCTTTCTAGAGTCTCTAAGACAGCAGGAAATCTGAGTGTGCCCAGAACAAAAGAATGGTGTTTCCTACACATATGGACCATATCCAGTCCAAATCTGCTTTTGAAACTGATATAAAGCATTGACCCTCTAACATCCAATGCTTGTCAGTTAAGATGAGAAACGTGTGAGCTCAGTGAACGATGTAGTTCGTTTGAGCAGAAAAGCTACTGTCCTTACCTGAAACGAAGTCTTGCTTGTAGGAAGACACAGAGCATGGGATTTAACTCCATTTCTGAAGGCAAACACACAGCATAGTTCTCATCCATGGATCACACTCTGCTTTAGAGTGAGAAGCACGCTCTTGCTTTCTAGAGTCTCTAACACAGCAGGAAACTTGAGTGTGCTGAGAATAAAAGAACGGTGTTTCCTACACATACAGACCATATCTAGTCCAACTCTGCTTCTGAAACTGATACAAATCACTGACCCACTAACACCCAATGCTTGTCAGTTAAGATGGGAAACGTGTGAGCTTCATGAACGATGTAGTTCCTTTGAGCAGAAAAGCAACTGTCCTTACCTGAAACGAAGTCTTGCTTGTAGGAAGACTCAGAGCATGGGATTTTACTCCATTTCTGAATTGAAACACACAGCAGTGTAATCATCCATTGATCACACTCAGCTTTAGAACTAGAACCACACTCTTGCTTTCTAGAGTCTCTAATACAGCAGGAAACGTGAGTGTGCTGAGAACCAATGAAGGGTGTTTCCTACACATACAGACATTATATAGTCCAACTCCGCTTCTGAAACTGATAGAAAGCACTGGTCCTCTAACATCCAATGCTTGTCTGTTAAGGTGAGAAACGTGTGAGCTTCGTGAACGATGTAGTTCGTTTGAGCTGAAAAGTGACTGCCCATACCCGAAACGAAGTCTTCCTTGTAGGAAGACTCAGAACCTGGGATTTAACTCCATTTCTGAAGGCAAACACACAGCATAGTTCTCATCCATGGATCACACTCTGCTTTAGAGCGAGAAGCACGCTCTTGCTTTCTAGAGTCTCTAAGACAGCAGGAAACGTGAGTGTGCTGAGAACAAAAGAACGGTGTTTTCTACACTTATGGACCATATCTAGTCCAACTCTGCTTCTGAAACTGATAGAAAGCACTGGTCCTCTAACATCCAATGCTTGTCATTTAAGATGAGAAACGTGTGAGCTTCTGGAACGATGTAGTTTGTTTGAGCAGAAAAGTGACTGGCCTTACCTGAAACGAAGTCTTGCTTGTAGGAAGACTCAGAGCCTGGGATTTAACTCCATTTCTGAAGTAAAACACACAGCAGTGTAATCATCCATTGATCACACTCTGCTTTATAACAAGAAGCACGCTCTTGCTTTCTAGAGTCTCTAAGACAGCAGGAAACGTGATTTTGCTGAGAACAAAAGAACGGTGTTTCCTACACATACGGACCATATCTTGTTCAACTCTGCTTCTGAATCTGATACAAAGTACTGGTCCTCTAACATCCAATGCTTGTCAGATAAGATGAGAAACGTGTGAGCTTTGTGAATGATGTAGTTCCTTTGAACTGAAAAGTGACTGCCCTTACCTGAAACGAACTCTTGCTTGTAGTAAGGTACAGAGCCTGGGATTTAACTCCCTTTCTTAAGAGAAACCCACAGCATAGTTCTCATCCATGGATCACACTCTGCTTTAGAGCGAGAAGCACGCTCTTGCTTTCTAGAGTCTCTAAGACAGCAGGAAACGTGAGTGTGCCAAGAACAAAAGAACGGTGTTTCCTACACATACTGACTATATGTAGTCCAAAAGTTCTTCTGAAACAGATAGAATGCACTGGTCCTCTAACATCCAATGCTTGTCAGTTAAGATGAGAAACGTGTGTGCTTCGTGAAAGATGTAGTTCGTTTGAGCAGAAAAGTGACTGCCCTTACCTGAAACGAAGTCTTGCTTGTAGGGAGACTCAGAGCCTGGGATTTAACTCCTTTTCTGAAGTGAAACACACAGCATAGTTTTCATCCATGGATCACACTCTGCTTTAGAACGAGAAGCAAGCTCTTGCTTTCTAGAGACTCTAAGACAGCAGGAAATGTGAGTGTGCTGAGAACAAAAGAATGGTGTTTCCTACACATACAGACCATATCTAGTCCAAATCTGCTTCTTAAACTGATACAAAGCACTGGTCCTCTAACATCCAATGCTTGTCTGTTAAGATGAGAAACGTGTGAGCTTTGTGAATGATATAGTTCCTTTGAACTGAAAAGTGACTGCCCTTACCCGAAAAGAAGTCTTGCTTGTAGGAAGACACAGAGCCTGGGATTTAAGTCCATTTCTGAAGGGAAACACACAGCATAGTTCTCATCCATGGATCACGCTCTGCTTTAGAGCGAGAAGCACACTCTTGCTTTCTAGAGTCTCTAATACAGCAGGAAATCTGAGTGTGCCCAGAACAAAAGAACGGTGTTTCCTACACATACGGACCATATGTCGTCCAAATCTGCTTCTGAAACTGATACAAAGCACTGACACTCTAACATCCAATGCTTGTCAGTTAAGATGGGAAACGTGTGAGCTTCATGAACGATGTAGTTCGTTTGAGCAGAAAAGTGACTGCCCTTACCTGAATTATAGTCTTGCTTGTAGGAAGACTCAGAGCCTGGGATTTAACTCCATTTCTGAAGTAAAACACACAGCACTGTAATCATCCATTGATCACAATCTGCTTTAGAACAAGAAACACGCTCTTGCTTTCTGGAGTCTCTAAGACAGCAGGAAACGTGATTTTGCTGAGAACAAAAGAACGGTGTTTCCTACACATACGGACCATATCTAGTTCAACTCTGTTTCTGAAACTGATACAAAGCACTGGTCCTCTAACATCCAATGCTTGTCTGTTAAGATCAGAAACGTGTGAGCTTCGTGAACGATGTAGTTCGTTTGAGCTGAAAAGTGACTGCCCTTACCTGAAACGAAGTCTTGCTTGTAGGAAGACACAGAGATTGGGATTTAACTCCATTTCTGAATGAAACACACAGCATAGTATTCATCCATGGGTCACACTGTGGTTAGAGTGAGAAGCACACTTTTGCTTTCTAGTGTCTCTAATACAGCAGGAAACGTGAGTGTGCTGAGAACAAAAGAAGGGTGTTTCCTACACATACAGACATTATATAGTCCAACTCTGCTTCTGAAACTGATAGAAAGCACTGGTCCTCTAACATCCAATGCTTGTCTGTTAAGGTGAGAAACGTGTGAGCTTCGTGAACGATGTAGTTCGTTTGAGCTGAAAAGTGACTGCCCATACCTGAAACGAAGTCTTCCTTGTAGGAAGACTCAGAGCCTGGGATTTAAGTCCATTTCTGAAGGCAAACACACAGCATAGTTCTCATCCATGGATCACACTCTGCTTTAGAGCGAGAAGCACGCTCTTGCTTTCTAGAGTCTCTAAGACAGCAGGAAATGTGAGTGTGCTGAGAACAAAAGAACGGTGTTTCCTACACTTATGGACCATATCTAGTCCCACCTTGCTTCTGAAACTGATAGAAAGCACTGGTCCTCTAACATCCAATGCTTGTCATTTAAGATGAGAAACGTGTGAGCTTCTGGAACGATGTAGTTCGTTTGAGCAGAAAAGTGACTGTCCTTACCTGAAACGAAGTCTTGCTTGTAGGAAGACTCAGAGCCTGGGATTTAACTCCCTTTCTGAAGGCAAACACACAGCATAGTTCTCATCCATGGATCACACTCTGCTTTAGAGCGAGAAGCACGCTCTTGCTTTCTAGAGTCTCTAAGACAGCAGGAAACGTGAGTGTGCCAAGAACAAAAGAACGGTGTTTCCTACACATACTGACTATATGTAGTCCAAAAGTTCTTCTGAAACAGATAGAATGCACTGGTCCTCTAACATCCAATGCTTGTCAGTTAAGAAGAGAAACGTGTGTGCTTCGTGAAAGATGTAGTACGTTTGAGCAGAAAAGTGACTGGCCTTACCTGAAACGAAGTCTTGCTTGTAGGGAGACTCAGAGCCTGGGATTTAACTCCTTTTCTGAAGTGAAACACACAGCATAGTTTTCATCCATGGATCACACTCTGCTTTAGAACGAGAAGCAAGCTCTTGCTTTCTAGAGTCTCTAACACAGCAGGAAACGTGAGTGTGCTGAGAACAAATAACGGTGCTTCCCACACATACAGACCATATCTAGTCCAACTCTGCTTCTGAAACTGATACAAAGCACTGACCCACTAACATCCAATGCTTGTCATTTTAGATGGGAATCGTGTGAGCTTCATGAACGATGTAGTTCCTTTGAGCAGAAAAATGACAGCCCTTACCTGAATTGAAGTGTTGCTTGTAGGAAGACTCAGAGCCTGGGATTTAACTCCATTTCTGAATTAAAACACACAGCAGTGTAATCATCCATTGATCACACTCTGCTTTAGAACAAGAAGCACACTCTTGCTTTCTAGAGTCCCTAATAGAGCAGGAAACGTGATTTTGCTGAGAACAAAAGAAGGGTGTTTCCTACTCATACGGACATTAAATAGTCCAACTCTGCTTCTGAAACTGATACAAAGCACTGGTCCTCTAACATCCAATGCTTGTCTGTTAAGATGAGAAACGTGTGAGCTTCGTGAATGATGTAGTTCGTTTGAGCTGAAAATTGATTGCCCTTACCTGAAACGAAGTCTTCCTTGTAGGAAGACTCAGAGCCTGGGATTTAACTCCATTTCTGAAGGCAAACACACAGCATAGTTCTCATCCATGGATCACACTCTGCTTTAGAGCGAGAAGCACGCTCTTGCTTTCTAGAGTCTCTAAGACAGCAGGAAACGTGAGTGTGCTGAGAATAAAAGAACGGTGTTTCCTACACTTATGGACCATATCTAGTCCAACTCTGCTTCTGAAACTGATAGAATGCACTGCTCCCCTAACATCCAGTGCTTGTCATTTAAGATGAGAAACGTGTGAGCTTCGTGAAAGATGTAGTTCGTTTGAGCAGAAAAGTGACTGCCCTTACCAGAAACGAAGTCTTGCTTGTAGGGAGACTCAGAGCCTGGGATTTACCTCCTATTCTGAAGTGAAACACACAGCATAGTTTTCATCCATGGATCACACTCTGCTTTAGAACGAGAAGCACGCTCTTGCTTTCTAGAGTCTCTAAGACAGCAGGAAACGTGAGTGTGCTGAGAACAAAAGAACGGTGTTTCCTACACATACAGACCATATCTAGTCCAAATCTTTTTCTTAAACTGATACAAAGCACTGGTCCTCTAACATCCAATGCTTGTCTGTTAAGATGAGAAACGTGTGAGCTTCGTGAATGATATAGTTCCTTTGAACTGAAAAGTGACTGCCCTTACCCGAAAAGAAGTCTTGCTTGTAGGAAGACACAGAGCCTGGGATTTAAGTCCATTTCTGAAGGGAAACACACAGCATAGTTCTCATCCATGGATCACGCTCTGCTTTAGAGCGAGAAGCACACTCTTGCTTTCTTGAGTCTCTAATACAGCAGGAAATCTGAGGGTGCCCAGAACAAAAGAACGGTGTTTCCTACACATACGGACCATATGTAGTCCAAATCTGCTTCTGAAACTGATACAAAGCACTGACCCTCTAACATCCAATGCTTGTCAGTTAAGATGGGAAACGTGTGAGCTTCATGAACGATGTAGTTCGTTTGAGCAGAAAAGTGACTGTCCTTACCTGAATTGAAGTCTTGCTTGTAGGAAGACTCAGAGCCTGGGATTTAACTCCATTTCTGAAGTAAAACACACAGCAGTGTAATCATCCATTGATCACACTCTGCTTTAGAACAAGAAGCACGCTCTTGCTTTCTAGAGTCTCTAAGAAAGCAGGAAACGTGATTTTGCTGAGAACAAAAGAACGGTGTTTCCTACACATATGGATATTATATAGTCCAACTCAGCTTCTGAAACTGATACAAAGCACTGGTCCTCTAACATCCAATGCTTGTCTGTTAAGATCAGAAACGTGTGAGCTTCGTGAACGATGTAGTTCGTTTGAGCTGAAAAGTGACTGCCCTTACCTGAAACGAAGTCTTGCTTGTAGGAAGACTCAGAGATTGGGATTTAACTCCATTTCTGAATGAAACACACAGCATAGTATTCATCCATGGGTCACACTGTGGTTAGAGCGAGAAGCACACTCTTGCTTTCTAGAGTCTCTAAGACAGCAGGAAATTTGCGTGTGCCCAGAACAATAGAACGGTGTTTCCTACACATATGGACCATATCCAGTCCAAATTTGCTTCTGAAACTGATATAAAGCATTGACCCTCTAACATCCAATGCTTGTCAGTTAAGATGAGAAACGTGTGAGCTCAGTGAACGATGTAGTTCGTTTGAGCAGAAAAGCAACTGTCCTTACCTGAAACGAAGTCTTGCTTGTAGGAAGACTCAGAGCATGGGATTTAACTCCATTTCTGAAGGCAAACACACAGCATAGTTCTCATCCATGGATCACACTCTGCTTTAGAGTGAGAAGCACGCTCTTGCTTTCTAGAGTCTCTAAGACAGCAGGAAACGTGAGTGTGCTGAGAACAAAAGAACGGTGTTTCCTACACATACGGACCATATCTAGTCCAAATCTGCTTCTGAAACTGATACAAAGCACTGGTCCTCTAACATCCAATGCTTGTCAGTTAAGATGGGAAACGTGTGAGCTTCATGAACGATGTAGTTCGTTTGAGCAAAAAAGTGACTGCCCTTACCTGAATTGAAGTCTTGCTTGTAGGAAGACTCAGAGCCTGGGATTTAACTCCATTTCTGAAGGGAAACACATAGCAGTGTTCTCATCCATTGATGACACTCTGCTTTAGAACAAGAAGCACGCTCTTGCTTTCTAGAGTCTCTAACACAGCAGGAAACGTGAGTGTGCTGAGAATAAAAGAACGGTGTTTCCTACACATACAGACCATATCTAGTCCAACTCTGCTTCTGAAACTGATACAAAGCACTGACCCACTAACATCCAATGCTTGTCAGTTAAGAAGGGAAACGTGTGAGCTTCATGAACGATGTAGTTCCTTTGAGCAGAAAAGCAACTGTCCTTACCTGAAACGAAGTCTTGCTTGTAGGAAGACTCAGAGCCTGGGATTTAACTCCATTTCTGAAGGCAAACCCACAGCATAGTTCTCATCCATGGATCACACTCTGCTTTAGAGCGAGAAGCACGCTCTTGCTTTCTAGAGTCTCTAACACAGCAGGAAACTTGAGTGTGCTGAGAATAAAAGAACGGTGTTTCCTACACATACAGACCATATCTAGTCCAACTCTGCTTCTGAAACTGATACAAATCACTGACCCACTAACACCCAATGCTTGTCAGTTAAGATGGGAAACGTGTGAGCTTCATGAACGATGTAGTTCCTTTGAGCAGAAAAGCAACTGTCCTTACCTGAAACGAAGTCTTGCTTGTAGGAAGACTCAGAGCATGGGATTTTACTCCATTTCTGAATTGAAACACACAGCAGTGTAATCATCCATTGATCACACTCAGCTTTAGAACTAGAACCACACTCTTGCTTTCTAGAGTCTCTAATACAGCAGGAAACGTGAGTGTGCTGAGAACCAATGAAGGGTGTTTCCTACACATACAGACATTATATAGTCCAACTCCGCTTCTGAAACTGATAGAAAGCACTGGTCCTCTAACATCCAATGCTTGTCTGTTAAGGTGAGAAACGTGTGAGCTTCGTGAACGATGTAGTTCGTTTGAGCTGAAAAGTGACTGCCCATACCCGAAACGAAGTCTTCCTTGTAGGAAGACTCAGAACCTGGGATTTAACTCCATTTCTGAAGGCAAACACACAGCATAGTTCTCATCCATGGATCACACTCTGCTTTAGAGCGAGAAGCACGCTCTTGCTTTCTAGAGTCTCTAAGACAGCAGGAAACGTGAGTGTGCTGAGAACAAAAGAACGGTGTTTTCTACACTTATGGACCATATCTAGTCCAACTCTGCTTCTGAAACTGATAGAAAGCACTGGTCCTCTAACATCCAATGCTTGTCATTTAAGATGAGAAACGTGTGAGCTTCTGGAACGATGTAGTTCGTTTGAGCAGAAAAGTGACTGGCCTTACCTGAAACGAAGTCTTGCTTGTAGGAAGACTCAGAGCCTGGGATTTAACTCCATTTCTGAAGTAAAACACACAGCAGTGTAATCATCCATTGATCACACTCTGCTTTATAACAAGAAGCACGCTCTTGCTTTCTAGAGTCTCTAAGACAGCAGGAAACGTGATTTTGCTGAGAACAAAAGAATGGTGTTTCCTACACATACGGACCATATCTTGTTCAACTCTGCTTCTGAAACTGATACAAAGTACTGGTCCTCTAACATCCAATGCTTGTCAGATAAGATGAGAAACGTGTGAGCTTTGTGAATGATGTAGTTCCTTTGAACTGAAAAGTGACTGCCCTTACCTGAAACGACCTCTTGCTTGTAGTAAGGTACAGAGCCTGGGATTTAACTCCATTTCTTAAGAGAAACCCACAGCATAGTTCTCATCCATGGATCACACTCTGCTTTAGAGCGAGAAGCACGCTCTTGCTTTCTAGAGTCTCTAAGACAGCAGGAAACGTGAGTGTGCCAAGAACAAAAGAACGGTGTTTCCTACACATACTGACTATATGTAGTCCAAAAGTTCTTCTGAAACAGATAGAATGCACTGGTCCTCTAACATCCAATGCTTGTCAGTTAAGATGAGAAACGTGTGTGCTTCGTGAAAGATGTAGTTCGTTTGAGCAGAAAAGTGACTGCCCTTACCTGAAACGAAGTCTTGCTTGTAGGGAGACTCAGAGCCTGGGATTTAACTCCTTTTCTGAAGTGAAACACACAGCATAGTTTTCATCCATGGATCACACTCTGCTTTAGAACGAGAAGCAAGCTCTTGCTTTCTAGAGACTCTAAGACAGCAGGAAATGTGAGTGTGCTGAGAACAAAAGAATGGTGTTTCCTACACATACAGACCATATCTAGTCCAAATCTGCTTCTTAAACTGATACAAAGCACTGGTCCTCTAACATCCAATGCTTGTCTGTTAAGATGAGAAACGTGTGAGCTTTGTGAATGATATAGTTCCTTTGAACTGAAAAGTGACTGCCCTTACCCGAAAAGAAGTCTTGCTTGTAGGAAGACACAGAGCCTGGGATTTAAGTCCATTTCTGAAGGGAAACACACAGCATAGTTCTCATCCATGGATCACGCTCTGCTTTAGAGCGAGAAGCACACTCTTGCTTTCTAGAGTCTCTAATACAGCAGGAAATCTGAGTGTGCCCAGAACAAAAGAACGGTGTTTCCTACACATAGGGACCATATGTAGTCCAAATCTGCTTCTGAAACTGATACAAAGCACTGACACTCTAACATCCAATGCTTGTCAGTTAAGATGGGAAACGTGTGAGCTTCATGAACGATGTAGTTCGTTTGAGCAGAAAAGTGACTGCCCTTACCTGAATTATAGTCTTGCTTGTAGGAAGACTCAGAGCCTGGGATTTAACTCCATTTCTGAAGTAAAACACACAGCACTGTAATCATCCATTGATCACACTCTGCTTTAGAACAAGAAACACGCTCTTGCTTTCTGGAGTCTCTAAGACAGCAGGAAACGTGATTTTGCTGAGAACAAAAGAACGGTGTTTCCTACACATACGGACCATATCTAGTTCAACTCTGTTTCTGAAACTGATACAAAGCACTGGTCCTCTAACATCCAATGCTTGTCTGTTAAGATCAGAAACGTGTGAGCTTCGTGAACGATGTAGTTCGTTTGAGCTGAAAAGTGACTGCCCTTACCTGAAACGAAGTCTTGCTTGTAGGAAGACACAGAGATTGGGATTTAACTCCATTTCTGAATGAAACACACAGCATAGTATTCATCCATGGGTCACACTGTGGTTAGAGGGAGAAGCACACTCTTGCTTTCTAGAGTCTCTAATACAGCAGGAAACGTGAGTGTGCTGAGAACAAAAGAAGGGTGTTTCCTACACATACAGACATTATATAGTCCAACTCTGCTTCTGAAACTGATAGAAAGCACTGGTCCTCTAACATCCAATGCTTGTCTGTTAAGGTGAGAAACGTGTGAGCTTTGTGAACGATGTAGTTCGTTTGAGCTGAAAAGTGACTGCCCATACCTGAAACGAAGTCTTCCTTGTAGGAAGACTCAGAGCCTGGGATTTAAGTCCATTTCTGAAGGCAAACACACAGCATAGTTCTCATCCATGGATCACACTCTGCTTTAGAGCGAGAAGCACGCTCTTGCTTTCTAGAGTCTCTAAGACAGCAGGAAACGTGAGTGTGCTGAGAACAAAAGAACGGAGTTTTCTACACTTATGGACCATATCTAGTCCAACTCTGCTTCTGAAACTGATAGAAAGCACGGGTCCTCTAACATCCAATGCTTGTCATTTAAGATGAGAAACGTGTGAGCTTCTGGAACGATGTAGTTCGTTTGAGCAGAAAAGTGACTGGCCTTACCTGAAGCGAAGTCTTGCTTGGAGGAAGACTCAGAGCCTGGGATTTAACTCCATTTCTGAAGTGAAACACACAGCGTAGTTCTCATCCATGGATCACACTCTGCTTTAGAGCAAGAAGCACACTCTTGCTTTCTAGAGTCTCTAAGACAGCAGGAAATCTGAGTGTGCCCAGAACAAAAGAACGGTGTTTCCTACACTTATGGACCATATCTAGTCCAATTTGCTTCTGAAACTGATAGATAGCACTGGTCCTCTAACATCCAATGCTTGTCAGTTAAGATGAGAAACGTGTGTGCTTTGTGAAAGATGTAGTTCGTTTGAGCAGAAAAGTGACTGCCCTTACCTGAAACGAACTCTTGCTTGTAGGGAGACTCAGAGCCTGGGATTTAACTCCTTTTCTGAAGTGAAACACACAGCATAGTTTTCATCCATGGATCACACTCTGCTTTAGAACGAGAAGCAAGCTCTTGCTTTCTAGAGACTCTAAGACAGCAGGAAATGTGACTGTGCTGAGAACAAAAGAACGGTGTTTCCTACACATACAGACCATATCTAGTCCAAATCTGCTTCTTAAACTGATACAAAGCACTGGTCCTCTAACATCCAATGCTTGTCTGTTAAGATGAGAAACGTGTGAGCTTCGTGAATGATATAGTTCCTTTGAACTGAAAAGTGACTGCCCTTACCCGAAAAGAAGTCTTGCTTGTAGGAAGACACAGAGCCTGGGATTGAAGTCCATTTCTGAAGGGAAACACACAGCATAGTTCTCATCCATGGATCACGCTCGGCTTTAGAGTGAGAAGCACACTCTTGCTTTCTAGAATCTCTAATACAGCAGGAAATCTGAGTGTGCCCAGAACAAAAGAACGGTGTTTCCTACACATACGGACCATATGTAGTCCAAATCTGCTTCTGAAACTGATACAAAGCACTCACCCTCTAACATCCAATGCTTGTCAGTTAAGATGGGAAACGTGTGAGCTTCATGAACGATGTAGTTCGTTTGAGCAGAAAAGTGACTGCCCTTACCTGAATTGAAGTCTTGCTTGTAGGAAGACTCAGAGCCTGGGATTTAACTCCATTTCTGAAGTGAAACACACAGCGTAGTTCTCATCCATGGATCACACTCTGCTTTAGAGCAAGAAGCACACTCTTGCTTTCTAGAGTCTCTAAGACAGCAGGAAATCTGAGTGTGCCCAGAACAAAAGAATGGTGTTTCCTACACATATGGACCATATCCAGTCCAAATCTGCTTTTGAAACTGATATAAAGCATTGACCCTCTAACATCCAATGCTTGTCAGTTAAGATGAGAAACGTGTGAGCTCAGTGAACGATGTAGTTCGTTTGAGCAGAAAAGCTACTGTCCTTACCTGAAACGAAGTCTTGCTTGTAGGAAGACACAGAGCATGGGATTTAACTCCATTTCTGAAGGCAAACACACAGCATAGTTCTCATCCATGGATCACACTCTGCTTTAGAGTGAGAAGCACGCTCTTGCTTTCTAGAGTCTCTAACACAGCAGGAAACTTGAGTGTGCTGAGAATAAAAGAACGGTGTTTCCTACACATACAGACCATATCTAGTCCAACTCTGCTTCTGAAACTGATACAAATCACTGACCCACTAACACCCAATGCTTGTCAGTTAAGATGGGAAACGTGTGAGCTTCATGAACGATGTAGATCCTTTGAGCAGAAAAGCAACTGTCCTTACCTGAAACGAAGTCTTGCTTGTAGGAAGACTCAGAGCATGGGATTTTACTGCATTTCTGAATTTAAACACACAGCAGTGTAATCATCCATTGATCACACTCAGCTTTAGAACGAGAACCACACTCTTGCTTTCTAGAGTCTCTAATACAGCAGGAAACGTGAGTGTGCTGAGAACAAAAGAAGGGTGTTTCCTACACATACAGACATTATATAGTCCAACTCTGCTTCTGAAACTGATAGAAAGCACTGGTCCTCTAACATCCAATGCTTGTCTGTTAAGGTGAGAAACGTGTGAGCTTCGTGAACGATGTAGTTCGTTTGAGCTGAAAAGTGACTGCCCATACCCGAAACGAAGTCTTCCTTGTAGGAAGACTCAGAACCTGGGATTTAACTCCATTTCTGAAGGCAAACACACAGCATAGTTCTCATCCATGGATCACACTCTGCTTTAGAGCGAGAAGCACGCTCTTGCTTTCTAGAGTCTCTAAGACAGCAGGAAACGTGAGTGTGCTGAGAACAAAAGCACGGTGTTTTCTACACTTATGGACCATATCTAGTCCAACTCTGCTTCTGAAACTGATAGAAAGTACTGGTCCTCTAACATCCAATGCTTGTCATTTAAGATGAGAAACGTGTGAGCTTCTGGAACGATGTAGTTCGTTTGAGCAGAAAAGTGACTGGCCTTACCTGAAACGAAGTCTTGCTTGTAGGAAGACTCAGAGCCTGGGATTTAACTCCATTTCTGAAGTAAAACACACAGCAGTGTAATCATCCATTGATCACACTCTGCTTTATAACAAGAAGCACGCTCTTGCTTTCTAGAGTCTCTAAGAAAGCAGGAAACTTGATTTTGCTGAGAACAAAAGAACGGTGTTTCCTACACATACGGACCATATCTTGTTCAACTCTGCTTCTGAAACTGATACAAAGTACTGGTCCTCTAACATCCAATGCTTGTCAGATAAGATGAGAAACGTGTGAGCTTTGTGAATGATGTAGTTCCTTTGAACTGAAAAGTGACTGCCCTTACCTGAAACGACCTCTTGCTTGTAGTAAGGTACAGAGCCTGGGATTTAACTCCATTTCTTAAGAGAAACCCACAGCATAGTTCTCATCCATGGATCACACTCTGCTTTAGAGCGAGAAGCACGCTCTTGCTTTCTAGAGTCTCTAAGACAGCAGGAAACGTGAGTGTGCCAAGAACAAAAGAACGGTGTTTCCTACACATACTGACTATATGTAGTCCAAAAGTTCTTCTGAAACAGATAGAATGCACTGGTCCTCTAACATCCAATGCTTGTCAGTTAAGATGAGAAACGTGTGTGCTTCGTGAAAGATGTAGTTCGTTTGAGCAGAAAAGTGACTGCCCTTACCTGAAACGAACTCTTGCTTGTAGGGAGACTCAGAGCCTGGGATTTAACTCCTTTTCTGAAGTGAAACACACAGCATAGTTTTCATCCATGGATCACACTCTGCTTTAGAACGAGAAGCAAGCTCTTGCTTTCTAGAGACTCTAAGACAGCAGGAAATGTGAGTGTGCTGAGAACAAAAGAATGGTGTTTCCTACACATACAGACCATATCTAGTCCAAATCTGCTTCTTAAACTGATACAAAGCACTGGTCCTCTAACATCCAATGCTTGTCTGTTAAGATGAGAAACGTGTGAGCTTTGTGAATGATATAGTTCCTTTGAACTGAAAAGTGACTGCCCTTACCCGAAAAGAAGTCTTGCTTGTAGGAAGACACAGAGCCTGGGATTTAAGTCCATTTCTGAAGGGAAACACACAGCATAGTTCTCATCCATGGATCACGCTCTGCTTTAGAGCGAGAAGCACACTCTTGCTTTCTAGAGTCTCTAATACAGCAGGAAATCTGAGTGTGCCCAGAACAAAAGAACGGTGTTTCCTACACATACGGACCATATGTAGTCCAAATCTGCTTCTGAAACTGATACAAAGCACTGACACTCTAACATCCAATGCTTGTCAGTTAAGATGGGAAACGTGTGAGCTTCATGAACGATGTAGTTCGTTTGAGCAGAAAAGTGACTGCCCTTACCTGAATTATAGTCTTGCTTGTAGGAAGACTCAGAGATTGGGATTTAACTCCATTTCTGAATGAAACACACAGCATAGTATTCATCCATGGGTCACACTGTGGTTAGAGCGAGAAGCACACTCTTGCTTTCTAGAGTCTCTAAGACAGCAGGAAATTTGCGTGTGCCCAGAACAATAGAACGGTGTTTCCTACACATATGGACCATATCCAGTCCAAATTTGCTTCTGAAACTGATATAAAGCATTGACCCTCTAACATCCAATGCTTGTCAGTTAAGATGAGAAACGTGTGAGCTCAGTGAACGATGTAGTTCGTTTGAGCAGAAAAGCAACTGTCCTTACCTGAAACGAAGTCTTGCTTGTAGGAAGACTCAGAGCATGGGATTTAACTCCATTTCTGAAGTAAAACACACAGCAGTGTAATCATCCATTGATCACACTCTGCTTTATAACAAGAAGCACGCTCTTGCTTTCTAGAGTCTCTAAGACAGCAGGAAACGTGATTTTGCTGAGAACAAAAGAACGGTGTTTCCTACACATACGGACCATATCTTGTTCAACTCTGCTTCTGAATCTGATACAAAGTACTGGTCCTCTAACATCCAATGCTTGTCAGATAAGATGAGAAACGTGTGAGCTTTGTGAATGATGTAGTTCCTTTGAACTGAAAAGTGACTGCCCTTACCTGAAACGAACTCTTGCTTGTAGTAAGGTACAGAGCCTGGGATTTAACTCCCTTTCTTAAGAGAAACCCACAGCATAGTTCTCATCCATGGATCACACTCTGCTTTAGAGCGAGAAGCACGCTCTTGCTTTCTAGAGTCTCTAAGACAGCAGGAAACGTGAGTGTGCCAAGAACAAAAGAACGGTGTTTCCTACACATACTGACTATATGTAGTCCAAAAGTTCTTCTGAAACAGATAGAATGCACTGGTCCTCTAACATCCAATGCTTGTCAGTTAAGATGAGAAACGTGTGTGCTTCGTGAAAGATGTAGTTCGTTTGAGCAGAAAAGTGACTGCCCTTACCTGAAACGAAGTCTTGCTTGTAGGGAGACTCAGAGCCTGGGATTTAACTCCTTTTCTGAAGTGAAACACACAGCATAGTTTTCATCCATGGATCACACTCTGCTTTAGAACGAGAAGCAAGCTCTTGCTTTCTAGAGACTCTAAGACAGCAGGAAATGTGAGTGTGCTGAGAACAAAAGAATGGTGTTTCCTACACATACAGACCATATCTAGTCCAAATCTGCTTCTTAAACTGATACAAAGCACTGGTCCTCTAACATCCAATGCTTGTCTGTTAAGATGAGAAACGTGTGAGCTTTGTGAATGATATAGTTCCTTTGAACTGAAAAGTGACTGCCCTTACCCGAAAAGAAGTCTTGCTTGTAGGAAGACACAGAGCCTGGGATTTAAGTCCATTTCTGAAGGGAAACACACAGCATAGTTCTCATCCATGGATCACGCTCTGCTTTAGAGCGAGAAGCACACTCTTGCTTTCTAGAGTCTCTAATACAGCAGGAAATCTGAGTGTGCCCAGAACAAAAGAACGGTGTTTCCTACACATACGGACCATATGTCGTCCAAATCTGCTTCTGAAACTGATACAAAGCACTGACACTCTAACATCCAATGCTTGTCAGTTAAGATGGGAAACGTGTGAGCTTCATGAACGATGTAGTTCGTTTGAGCAGAAAAGTGACTGCCCTTACCTGAATTATAGTCTTGCTTGTAGGAAGACTCAGAGCCTGGGATTTAACTCCATTTCTGAAGTAAAACACACAGCACTGTAATCATCCATTGATCACAATCTGCTTTAGAACAAGAAACACGCTCTTGCTTTCTGGAGTCTCTAAGACAGCAGGAAACGTGATTTTGCTGAGAACAAAAGAACGGTGTTTCCTACACATACGGACCATATCTAGTTCAACTCTGTTTCTGAAACTGATACAAAGCACTGGTCCTCTAACATCCAATGCTTGTCTGTTAAGATCAGAAACGTGTGAGCTTCGTGAACGATGTAGTTCGTTTGAGCTGAAAAGTGACTGCCCTTACCTGAAACGAAGTCTTGCTTGTAGGAAGACACAGAGATTGGGATTTAACTCCATTTCTGAATGAAACACACAGCATAGTATTCATCCATGGGTCACACTGTGGTTAGAGTGAGAAGCACACTTTTGCTTTCTAGTGTCTCTAATACAGCAGGAAACGTGAGTGTGCTGAGAACAAAAGAAGGGTGTTTCCTACACATACAGACATTATATAGTCCAACTCTGCTTCTGAAACTGATAGAAAGCACTGGTCCTCTAACATCCAATGCTTGTCTGTTAAGGTGAGAAACGTGTGAGCTTCGTGAACGATGTAGTTCGTTTGAGCTGAAAAGTGACTGCCCATACCTGAAACGAAGTCTTCCTTGTAGGAAGACTCAGAGCCTGGGATTTAAGTCCATTTCTGAAGGCAAACACACAGCATAGTTCTCATCCATGGATCACACTCTGCTTTAGAGCGAGAAGCACGCTCTTGCTTTCTAGAGTCTCTAAGACAGCAGGAAATGTGAGTGTGCTGAGAACAAAAGAACGGTGTTTCCTACACTTATGGACCATATCTAGTCCCACCTTGCTTCTGAAACTGATAGAAAGCACTGGTCCTCTAACATCCAATGCTTGTCATTTAAGATGAGAAACGTGTGAGCTTCTGGAACGATGTAGTTCGTTTGAGCAGAAAAGTGACTGTCCTTACCTGAAACGAAGTCTTGCTTGTAGGAAGACTCAGAGCCTGGGATTTAACTCCCTTTCTGAAGGCAAACACACAGCATAGTTCTCATCCATGGATCACACTCTGCTTTAGAGCGAGAAGCACGCTCTTGCTTTCTAGAGTCTCTAAGACAGCAGGAAACGTGAGTGTGCCAAGAACAAAAGAACGGTGTTTCCTACACATACTGACTATATGTAGTCCAAAAGTTCTTCTGAAACAGATAGAATGCACTGGTCCTCTAACATCCAATGCTTGTCAGTTAAGAAGAGAAACGTGTGTGCTTCGTGAAAGATGTAGTACGTTTGAGCAGAAAAGTGACTGGCCTTACCTGAAACGAAGTCTTGCTTGTAGGGAGACTCAGAGCCTGGGATTTAACTCCTTTTCTGAAGTGAAACACACAGCATAGTTTTCATCCATGGATCACACTCTGCTTTAGAACGAGAAGCAAGCTCTTGCTTTCTAGAGTCTCTAACACAGCAGGAAACGTGAGTGTGCTGAGAACAAATAACGGTGCTTCCCACACATACAGACCATATCTAGTCCAACTCTGCTTCTGAAACTGATACAAAGCACTGACCCACTAACATCCAATGCTTGTCATTTTAGATGGGAATCGTGTGAGCTTCATGAACGATGTAGTTCCTTTGAGCAGAAAAATGACAGCCCTTACCTGAATTGAAGTGTTGCTTGTAGGAAGACTCAGAGCCTGGGATTTAACTCCATTTCTGAATTAAAACACACAGCAGTGTAATCATCCATTGATCACACTCTGCTTTAGAACAAGAAGCACACTCTTGCTTTCTAGAGTCCCTAATAGAGCAGGAAACGTGATTTTGCTGAGAACAAAAGAAGGGTGTTTCCTACACATACGGACATTAAATAGTCCAAATCTGCTTCTGAAACTGATACAAAGCACTGGTCCTCTAACATCCAATGCTTGTCTGTTAAGATGAGAAACGTGTGAGCTTCGTGAATGATGTAGTTCGTTTGAGCTGAAAATTGATTGCCCTTACCTGAAACGAAGTCTTCCTTGTAGGAAGACTCAGAGCCTGGGATTTAACTCCATTTCTGAAGGCAAACACACAGCATAGTTCTCATCCATGGATCACACTCTGCTTTAGAGCGAGAAGCACGCTCTTGCTTTCTAGAGTCTCTAAGACAGCAGGAAACGTGAGTGTGCTGAGAATAAAAGAACGGTGTTTCCTACACTTATGGACCATATCTAGTCCAACTCTGCTTCTGAAACTGATAGAATGCACTGCTCCCCTAACATCCAGTGCTTGTCATTTAAGATGAGAAACGTGTGAGCTTCGTGAAAGATGTAGTTCGTTTGAGCAGAAAAGTGACTGCCCTTACCAGAAACGAAGTCTTGCTTGTAGGGAGACTCAGAGCCTGGGATTTACCTCCTATTCTGAAGTGAAACACACAGCATAGTTTTCATCCATGGATCACACTCTGCTTTAGAACGAGAAGCACGCTCTTGCTTTCTAGAGTCTCTAAGACAGCAGGAAACGTGAGTGTGCTGAGAACAAAAGAACGGTGTTTCCTACACATACAGACCATATCTAGTCCAAATCTGTTTCTTAAACTGATACAAAGCACTGGTCCTCTAACATCCAATGCTTGTCTGTTAAGATGAGAAACGTGTGAGCTTCGTGAATGATATAGTTCCTTTGAACTGAAAAGTGACTGCCCTTACCCGAAAAGAAGTCTTGCTTGTAGGAAGACACAGAGCCTGGGATTTAAGTCCATTTCTGAAGGGAAACACACAGCATAGTTCTCATCCATGGATCACGCTCTGCTTTAGAGCGAGAAGCACACTCTTGCTTTCTTGAGTCTCTAATACAGCAGGAAATCTGAGGGTGCCCAGAACAAAAGAACGGTGTTTCCTACACATACGGACCATATGTAGTCCAAATCTGCTTCTGAAACTGATACAAAGCACTGACCCTCTAACATCCAATGCTTGTCAGTTAAGATGGGAAACGTGTGAGCTTCATGAACGATGTAGTTCGTTTGAGCAGAAAAGTGACTGTCCTTACCTGAATTGAAGTCTTGCTTGTAGGAAGACTCAGAGCCTGGGATTTAACTCCATTTCTGAAGTAAAACACACAGCAGTGTAATCATCCATTGATCACACTCTGCTTTAGAACAAGAAGCACGCTCTTGCTTTCTAGAGTCTCTAAGAAAGCAGGAAACGTGATTTTGCTGAGAACAAAAGAACGGTGTTTCCTACACATATGGATATTATATAGTCCAACTCAGCTTCTGAAACTGATACAAAGCACTGGTCCTCTAACATCCAATGCTTGTCTGTTAAGATCAGAAACGTGTGAGCTTCGTGAACGATGTAGTTCGTTTGAGCTGAAAAGTGACTGCCCTTACCTGAAACGAAGTCTTGCTTGTAGGAAGACTCAGAGATTGGGATTTAACTCCATTTCTGAATGAAACACACAGCATAGTATTCATCCATGGGTCACACTGTGGTTAGAGCGAGAAGCACACTCTTGCTTTCTAGAGTCTCTAAGACAGCAGGAAATTTGCGTGTGCCCAGAACAATAGAACGGTGTTTCCTACACATATGGACCATATCCAGTCCAAATTTGCTTCTGAAACTGATATAAAGCATTGACCCTCTAACATCCAATGCTTGTCAGTTAAGATGAGAAACGTGTGAGCTCAGTGAACGATGTAGTTCGTTTGAGCAGAAAAGCAACTGTCCTTACCTGAAACGAAGTCTTGCTTGTAGGAAGACTCAGAGCATGGGATTTAACTCCATTTCTGAAGGCAAACACACAGCATAGTTCTCATCCATGGATCACACTCTGCTTTAGAGTGAGAAGCACGCTCTTGCTTTCTAGAGTCTCTAAGACAGCAGGAAACGTGAGTGTGCTGAGAACAAAAGAACGGTGTTTCCTACACATACGGACCATATCTAGTCCAAATCTGCTTCTGAAACTGATACAAAGCACTGGTCCTCTAACATCCAATGCTTGTCAGTTAAGATGGGAAACGTGTGAGCTTCATGAACGATGTAGTTCGTTTGAGCAAAAAAGTGACTGCCCTTACCTGAATTGAAGTCTTGCTTGTAGGAAGACTCAGAGCCTGGGATTTAACTCCATTTCTGAAGGGAAACACATAGCAGTGTTCTCATCCATTGATGACACTCTGCTTTAGAACAAGAAGCACGCTCTTGCTTTCTAGAGTCTCTAACACAGCAGGAAACGTGAGTGTGCTGAGAATAAAAGAACGGTGTTTCCTACACATACAGACCATATCTAGTCCAACTCTGCTTCTGAAACTGATACAAAGCACTGACCCACTAACATCCAATGCTTGTCAGTTAAGAAGGGAAACGTGTGAGCTTCATGAACGATGTAGTTCCTTTGAGCAGAAAAGCAACTGTCCTTACCTGAAACGAAGTCTTGCTTGTAGGAAGACTCAGAGCCTGGGATTTAACTCCATTTCTGAAGGCAAACCCACAGCATAGTTCTCATCCATGGATCACACTCTGCTTTAGAGCGAGAAGCACGCTCTTGCTTTCTAGAGTCTCTAACACAGCAGGAAACTTGAGTGTGCTGAGAATAAAAGAACGGTGTTTCCTACACATACAGACCATATCTAGTCCAACTCTGCTTCTGAAACTGATACAAATCACTGACCCACTAACACCCAATGCTTGTCAGTTAAGATGGGAAACGTGTGAGCTTCATGAACGATGTAGTTCCTTTGAGCAGAAAAGCAACTGTCCTTACCTGAAACGAAGTCTTGCTTGTAGGAAGACTCAGAGCATGGGATTTTACTCCATTTCTGAATTGAAACACACAGCAGTGTAATCATCCATTGATCACACTCAGCTTTAGAACTAGAACCACACTCTTGCTTTCTAGAGTCTCTAATACAGCAGGAAACGTGAGTGTGCTGAGAACCAATGAAGGGTGTTTCCTACACATACAGACATTATATAGTCCAACTCCGCTTCTGAAACTGATAGAAAGCACTGGTCCTCTAACATCCAATGCTTGTCTGTTAAGGTGAGAAACGTGTGAGCTTCGTGAACGATGTAGTTCGTTTGAGCTGAAAAGTGACTGCCCATACCCGAAACGAAGTCTTCCTTGTAGGAAGACTCAGAACCTGGGATTTAACTCCATTTCTGAAGGCAAACACACAGCATAGTTCTCATCCATGGATCACACTCTGCTTTAGAGCGAGAAGCACGCTCTTGCTTTCTAGAGTCTCTAAGACAGCAGGAAACGTGAGTGTGCTGAGAACAAAAGAACGGTGTTTTCTACACTTATGGACCATATCTAGTCCAACTCTGCTTCTGAAACTGATAGAAAGCACTGGTCCTCTAACATCCAATGCTTGTCATTTAAGATGAGAAACGTGTGAGCTTCTGGAACGATGTAGTTCGTTTGAGCAGAAAAGTGACTGGCCTTACCTGAAACGAAGTCTTGCTTGTAGGAAGACTCAGAGCCTGGGATTTAACTCCATTTCTGAAGTAAAACACACAGCAGTGTAATCATCCATTGATCACACTCTGCTTTATAACAAGAAGCACGCTCTTGCTTTCTAGAGTCTCTAAGACAGCAGGAAACGTGATTTTGCTGAGAACAAAAGAATGGTGTTTCCTACACATACGGACCATATCTTGTTCAACTCTGCTTCTGAAACTGATACAAAGTACTGGTCCTCTAACATCCAATGCTTGTCAGATAAGATGAGAAACGTGTGAGCTTTGTGAATGATGTAGTTCCTTTGAACTGAAAAGTGACTGCCCTTACCTGAAACGACCTCTTGCTTGTAGTAAGGTACAGAGCCTGGGATTTAACTCCATTTCTTAAGAGAAACCCACAGCATAGTTCTCATCCATGGATCACACTCTGCTTTAGAGCGAGAAGCACGCTCTTGCTTTCTAGAGTCTCTAAGACAGCAGGAAACGTGAGTGTGCCAAGAACAAAAGAACGGTGTTTCCTACACATACTGACTATATGTAGTCCAAAAGTTCTTCTGAAACAGATAGAATGCACTGGTCCTCTAACATCCAATGCTTGTCAGTTAAGATGAGAAACGTGTGTGCTTCGTGAAAGATGTAGTTCGTTTGAGCAGAAAAGTGACTGCCCTTACCTGAAACGAAGTCTTGCTTGTAGGGAGACTCAGAGCCTGGGATTTAACTCCTTTTCTGAAGTGAAACACACAGCATAGTTTTCATCCATGGATCACACTCTGCTTTAGAACGAGAAGCAAGCTCTTGCTTTCTAGAGACTCTAAGACAGCAGGAAATGTGAGTGTGCTGAGAACAAAAGAATGGTGTTTCCTACACATACAGACCATATCTAGTCCAAATCTGCTTCTTAAACTGATACAAAGCACTGGTCCTCTAACATCCAATGCTTGTCTGTTAAGATGAGAAACGTGTGAGCTTTGTGAATGATATAGTTCCTTTGAACTGAAAAGTGACTGCCCTTACCCGAAAAGAAGTCTTGCTTGTAGGAAGACACAGAGCCTGGGATTTAAGTCCATTTCTGAAGGGAAACACACAGCATAGTTCTCATCCATGGATCACGCTCTGCTTTAGAGCGAGAAGCACACTCTTGCTTTCTAGAGTCTCTAATACAGCAGGAAATCTGAGTGTGCCCAGAACAAAAGAACGGTGTTTCCTACACATAGGGACCATATGTAGTCCAAATCTGCTTCTGAAACTGATACAAAGCACTGACACTCTAACATCCAATGCTTGTCAGTTAAGATGGGAAACGTGTGAGCTTCATGAACGATGTAGTTCGTTTGAGCAGAAAAGTGACTGCCCTTACCTGAATTATAGTCTTGCTTGTAGGAAGACTCAGAGCCTGGGATTTAACTCCATTTCTGAAGTAAAACACACAGCACTGTAATCATCCATTGATCACACTCTGCTTTAGAACAAGAAACACGCTCTTGCTTTCTGGAGTCTCTAAGACAGCAGGAAACGTGATTTTGCTGAGAACAAAAGAACGGTGTTTCCTACACATACGGACCATATCTAGTTCAACTCTGTTTCTGAAACTGATACAAAGCACTGGTCCTCTAACATCCAATGCTTGTCTGTTAAGATCAGAAACGTGTGAGCTTCGTGAACGATGTAGTTCGTTTGAGCTGAAAAGTGACTGCCCTTACCTGAAACGAAGTCTTGCTTGTAGGAAGACACAGAGATTGGGATTTAACTCCATTTCTGAATGAAACACACAGCATAGTATTCATCCATGGGTCACACTGTGGTTAGAGGGAGAAGCACACTCTTGCTTTCTAGAGTCTCTAATACAGCAGGAAACGTGAGTGTGCTGAGAACAAAAGAAGGGTGTTTCCTACACATACAGACATTATATAGTCCAACTCTGCTTCTGAAACTGATAGAAAGCACTGGTCCTCTAACATCCAATGCTTGTCTGTTAAGGTGAGAAACGTGTGAGCTTTGTGAACGATGTAGTTCGTTTGAGCTGAAAAGTGACTGCCCATACCTGAAACGAAGTCTTCCTTGTAGGAAGACTCAGAGCCTGGGATTTAAGTCCATTTCTGAAGGCAAACACACAGCATAGTTCTCATCCATGGATCACACTCTGCTTTAGAGCGAGAAGCACGCTCTTGCTTTCTAGAGTCTCTAAGACAGCAGGAAACGTGAGTGTGCTGAGAACAAAAGAACGGAGTTTTCTACACTTATGGACCATATCTAGTCCAACTCTGCTTCTGAAACTGATAGAAAGCACGGGTCCTCTAACATCCAATGCTTGTCATTTAAGATGAGAAACGTGTGAGCTTCTGGAACGATGTAGTTCGTTTGAGCAGAAAAGTGACTGGCCTTACCTGAAGCGAAGTCTTGCTTGGAGGAAGACTCAGAGCCTGGGATTTAACTCCATTTCTGAAGTGAAACACACAGCGTAGTTCTCATCCATGGATCACACTCTGCTTTAGAGCAAGAAGCACACTCTTGCTTTCTAGAGTCTCTAAGACAGCAGGAAATCTGAGTGTGCCCAGAACAAAAGAACGGTGTTTCCTACACTTATGGACCATATCTAGTCCAATTTGCTTCTGAAACTGATAGATAGCACTGGTCCTCTAACATCCAATGCTTGTCAGTTAAGATGAGAAACGTGTGTGCTTTGTGAAAGATGTAGTTCGTTTGAGCAGAAAAGTGACTGCCCTTACCTGAAACGAACTCTTGCTTGTAGGGAGACTCAGAGCCTGGGATTTAACTCCTTTTCTGAAGTGAAACACACAGCATAGTTTTCATCCATGGATCACACTCTGCTTTAGAACGAGAAGCAAGCTCTTGCTTTCTAGAGACTCTAAGACAGCAGGAAATGTGACTGTGCTGAGAACAAAAGAACGGTGTTTCCTACACATACAGACCATATCTAGTCCAAATCTGCTTCTTAAACTGATACAAAGCACTGGTCCTCTAACATCCAATGCTTGTCTGTTAAGATGAGAAACGTGTGAGCTTCGTGAATGATATAGTTCCTTTGAACTGAAAAGTGACTGCCCTTACCCGAAAAGAAGTCTTGCTTGTAGGAAGACACAGAGCCTGGGATTGAAGTCCATTTCTGAAGGGAAACACACAGCATAGTTCTCATCCATGGATCACGCTCGGCTTTAGAGTGAGAAGCACACTCTTGCTTTCTAGAATCTCTAATACAGCAGGAAATCTGAGTGTGCCCAGAACAAAAGAACGGTGTTTCCTACACATACGGACCATATGTAGTCCAAATCTGCTTCTGAAACTGATACAAAGCACTCACCCTCTAACATCCAATGCTTGTCAGTTAAGATGGGAAACGTGTGAGCTTCATGAACGATGTAGTTCGTTTGAGCAGAAAAGTGACTGCCCTTACCTGAATTGAAGTCTTGCTTGTAGGAAGACTCAGAGCCTGGGATTTAACTCCATTTCTGAAGTGAAACACACAGCGTAGTTCTCATCCATGGATCACACTCTGCTTTAGAGCAAGAAGCACACTCTTGCTTTCTAGAGTCTCTAAGACAGCAGGAAATCTGAGTGTGCCCAGAACAAAAGAATGGTGTTTCCTACACATATGGACCATATCCAGTCCAAATCTGCTTTTGAAACTGATATAAAGCATTGACCCTCTAACATCCAATGCTTGTCAGTTAAGATGAGAAACGTGTGAGCTCAGTGAACGATGTAGTTCGTTTGAGCAGAAAAGCTACTGTCCTTACCTGAAACGAAGTCTTGCTTGTAGGAAGACACAGAGCATGGGATTTAACTCCATTTCTGAAGGCAAACACACAGCATAGTTCTCATCCATGGATCACACTCTGCTTTAGAGTGAGAAGCACGCTCTTGCTTTCTAGAGTCTCTAACACAGCAGGAAACTTGAGTGTGCTGAGAATAAAAGAACGGTGTTTCCTACACATACAGACCATATCTAGTCCAACTCTGCTTCTGAAACTGATACAAATCACTGACCCACTAACACCCAATGCTTGTCAGTTAAGATGGGAAACGTGTGAGCTTCATGAACGATGTAGATCCTTTGAGCAGAAAAGCAACTGTCCTTACCTGAAACGAAGTCTTGCTTGTAGGAAGACTCAGAGCATGGGATTTTACTGCATTTCTGAATTTAAACACACAGCAGTGTAATCATCCATTGATCACACTCAGCTTTAGAACGAGAACCACACTCTTGCTTTCTAGAGTCTCTAATACAGCAGGAAACGTGAGTGTGCTGAGAACAAAAGAAGGGTGTTTCCTACACATACAGACATTATATAGTCCAACTCTGCTTCTGAAACTGATAGAAAGCACTGGTCCTCTAACATCCAATGCTTGTCTGTTAAGGTGAGAAACGTGTGAGCTTCGTGAACGATGTAGTTCGTTTGAGCTGAAAAGTGACTGCCCATACCCGAAACGAAGTCTTCCTTGTAGGAAGACTCAGAACCTGGGATTTAACTCCATTTCTGAAGGCAAACACACAGCATAGTTCTCATCCATGGATCACACTCTGCTTTAGAGCGAGAAGCACGCTCTTGCTTTCTAGAGTCTCTAAGACAGCAGGAAACGTGAGTGTGCTGAGAACAAAAGCACGGTGTTTTCTACACTTATGGACCATATCTAGTCCAACTCTGCTTCTGAAACTGATAGAAAGTACTGGTCCTCTAACATCCAATGCTTGTCATTTAAGATGAGAAACGTGTGAGCTTCTGGAACGATGTAGTTCGTTTGAGCAGAAAAGTGACTGGCCTTACCTGAAACGAAGTCTTGCTTGTAGGAAGACTCAGAGCCTGGGATTTAACTCCATTTCTGAAGTAAAACACACAGCAGTGTAATCATCCATTGATCACACTCTGCTTTATAACAAGAAGCACGCTCTTGCTTTCTAGAGTCTCTAAGACAGCAGGAAACTTGATTTTGCTGAGAACAAAAGAACGGTGTTTCCTACACATACGGACCATATCTTGTTCAACTCTGCTTCTGAAACTGATACAAAGTACTGGTCCTCTAACATCCAATGCTTGTCAGATAAGATGAGAAACGTGTGAGCTTTGTGAATGATGTAGTTCCTTTGAACTGAAAAGTGACTGCCCTTACCTGAAACGACCTCTTGCTTGTAGTAAGGTACAGAGCCTGGGATTTAACTCCATTTCTTAAGAGAAACCCACAGCATAGTTCTCATCCATGGATCACACTCTGCTTTAGAGCGAGAAGCACGCTCTTGCTTTCTAGAGTCTCTAAGACAGCAGGAAACGTGAGTGTGCCAAGAACAAAAGAACGGTGTTTCCTACACATACTGACTATATGTAGTCCAAAAGTTCTTCTGAAACAGATAGAATGCACTGGTCCTCTAACATCCAATGCTTGTCAGTTAAGATGAGAAACGTGTGTGCTTCGTGAAAGATGTAGTTCGTTTGAGCAGAAAAGTGACTGCCCTTACCTGAAACGAACTCTTGCTTGTAGGGAGACTCAGAGCCTGGGATTTAACTCCTTTTCTGAAGTGAAACACACAGCATAGTTTTCATCCATGGATCACACTCTGCTTTAGAACGAGAAGCAAGCTCTTGCTTTCTAGAGACTCTAAGACAGCAGGAAATGTGAGTGTGCTGAGAACAAAAGAATGGTGTTTCCTACACATACAGACCATATCTAGTCCAAATCTGCTTCTTAAACTGATACAAAGCACTGGTCCTCTAACATCCAATGCTTGTCTGTTAAGATGAGAAACGTGTGAGCTTTGTGAATGATATAGTTCCTTTGAACTGAAAAGTGACTGCCCTTACCCGAAAAGAAGTCTTGCTTGTAGGAAGACACAGAGCCTGGGATTTAAGTCCATTTCTGAAGGGAAACACACAGCATAGTTCTCATCCATGGATCACGCTCTGCTTTAGAGCGAGAAGCACACTCTTGCTTTCTAGAGTCTCTAATACAGCAGGAAATCTGAGTGTGCCCAGAACAAAAGAACGGTGTTTCCTACACATACGGACCATATGTAGTCCAAATCTGCTTCTGAAACTGATACAAAGCACTGACACTCTAACATCCAATGCTTGTCAGTTAAGATGGGAAACGTGTGAGCTTCATGAACGATGTAGTTCGTTTGAGCAGAAAAGTGACTGCCCTTACCTGAATTATAGTCTTGCTTGTAGGAAGACTCAGAGCCTGGGATTTAACTCCATTTCTGAAGTAAAACACACAGCACTGTAATCATCCATTGATCACACTCTGCTTTAGAACAAGAAACACGCTCTTGCTTTCTGGAGTCTCTAAGACAGCAGGAAACGTGATTTTGCTGAGAACAAAAGAACGGTGTTTCCTACACATACGGACCATATCTAGTTCAACTCTGTTTCTGAAACTGATACAAAGCACTGGTCCTCTAACATCCAATGCTTGTCTGTTAAGATCAGAAACGTGTGAGCTTCGTGAACGATGTAGTTCGTTTGAGCTGAAAAGTGACTGCCCTTACCTGAAACGAAGTCTTGCTTGTAGGAAGACACAGAGATTGGGATTTAACTCCATTTCTGAATGAAACACACAGCATAGTATTCATCCATGGGTCACACTGTGGTTAGAGGGAGAAGCACACTCTTGCTTTCTAGAGTCTCTAATACAGCAGGAAACGTGAGTGTGCTGAGAACAAAAGAAGGGTGTTTCCTACACATACAGACATTATATAGTCCAACTCTGCTTCTGAAACTGATAGAAAGCACTGGTCCTCTAACATCCAATGCTTGTCTGTTAAAGTGAGAAACGTGTGAGCTTTGTGAACGATGTAGTTCGTTTGAGCTGAAAAGTGACTGCCCATACCTGAAACGAAGTCTTCCTTGTAGGAAGACTCAGAGCCTGGGATTTAAGTCCATTTCTGAAGGCAAACACACAGCATAGTTCTCATCCACGGATCACACTCTGCTTTAGAGCGAGAAGCACGCTCTTGCTTTCTAGAGTCTCTAAGACAGCAGGAAACGTGAGTGTGCTGAGAACAAAAGAACGGAGTTTTCTACACTTATGGACCATATCTAGTCCAACTCTGCTTCTGAAACTGATAGAAAGCACTGGTCCTCTAACATCCAATGCTTGTCATTTAAGATGAGAAACGTGTGAGCTTCTGGAACGATGTAGTTCGTTTGAGCAGAAAAGTGACTGGCCTTACCTGAAGCGAAGTCTTGCTTGGAGGAAGACTCAGAGCCTGGGATTTAACTCCATTTCTGAAGTGAAACACACAGCGTAGTTCTCATCCATGGATCACACTCTGCTTTAGAGCAAGAAGCACACTCTTGCTTTCTAGAGTCTCTAAGACAGCAGGAAATCTGAGTGTGCCCAGAACAAAAGAACGGTGTTTCCTACACTTATGGACCATATCTAGTCCAATTTGCTTCTGAAACTGATAGATAGCACTGGTCCTCTAACATCCAATGCTTGTCAGTTAAGATGAGAAACGTGTGTGCTTTGTGAAAGATGTAGTTCGTTTGAGCAGAAAAGTGACTGCCCTTACCTGAAACGAACTCTTGCTTGTAGGGAGACTCAGAGCCTGGGATTTAACTCCTTTTCTGAAGTGAAACACACAGCATAGTTTTCATCCATGGATCACACTCTGCTTTAGAACGAGAAGCAAGCTCTTGCTTTCTAGAGACTCTAAGACAGCAGGAAATGTGACTGTGCTGAGAACAAAAGAACGGTGTTTCCTACACATACAGACCATATCTAGTCCAAATCTGCTTCTTAAACTGATACAAAGCACTGGTCCTCTAACATCCAATGCTTGTCTGTTAAGATGAGAAACGTGTGAGCTTCGTGAATGATATAGTTCCTTTGAACTGAAAAGTGACTGCCCTTACCCGAAAAGAAGTCTTGCTTGTAGGAAGACACAGAGCCTGGGATTTAAGTCCATTTCTGAAGGGAAACACACAGCATAGTTCTCATCCATGGATCACGCTCGGCTTTAGAGTGAGAAGCACACTCTTGCTTTCTAGAATCTCTAATACAGCAGGAAATCTGAGTGTGCCCAGAACAAAAGAACGGTGTTTCCTACACATACGGACCATATGTAGTCCAAATCTGCTTCTGAAACTGATACAAAGCACTCACCCTCTAACATCCAATGCTTGTCAGTTAAGATGGGAAACGTGTGAGCTTCATGAACGATGTAGTTCGTTTGAGCAGAAAAGTGACTGCCCTTACCTGAATTGAAGTCTTGCTTGTAGGAAGACTCAGAGCCTGGGATTTAACTCCATTTCTGAAGTAAAACACACAGCAGTGTAATCATCCATTGATCACACTCTGCTTTAGAACAAGAAGCACGCTCTTGCTTTCTAGAGTCTCTAAGAAAGCAGGAAACGTGATTTTGCTGAGAACAAAAGAACGGTGTTTCCTACACATATGGATATTATATAGTCCAACTCTGCTTCTGAAACTGATACAAAGCACTGGTGCTCTAACATCCAATGCTTGTCTGTTAAGATCAGAAACGTGTGAGCTTCGTGAACGATGTAGTTCGTTTGAGCTGAAAAGTGACTGCCCTTACCTGAAACGAAGTCTTGCTTGTAGGAAGACACAGAGATTGGGATTTAACTCCATTTCTGAATGAAACACACAGCATAGTATTCATCCATGGGTCACACTGTGGTTAGAGCGAGAAGCACACTCTTGCTTTCTAGAGTCTCTAAGACAGCAGGAAATTTGCGTGTGCCCAGAACAATAGAACGGTGTTTCCTACACATATGGACCATATCCAGTCCAAATCTGCTTCTGAAACTGATATAAAGCATTGACACTCTAACATCCAATGCTTGTCAGTTAAGATGAGAAACGTGTGAGCTCAGTGAACGATGTAGTTCGTTTGAGCAGAAAAGCAACTGTCCTTACCTGAAACGAAGTCTTGCTTTTAGGAAGACTCAGAGCATGGGATTTAACTCCATTTCTGAAGGCAAACAAACAGCATAGTTCTCATCCATGTATCACACTCTGCTTTAGAGTGAGAAGCACGCTCTTGCTTTCTAAAGTCTCTAACACAGCAGGAAACTTGAGTGTGCTGAGAATAAAAGAACGGTGTTTCCTACACATACAGACCATATCTAGTCCAACTCTGCTTCGGAAACTGATACAAAGCACTGACCCACTAACACCCAATGCTTGTCAGTTAAGATGGGAAACGTGTGAGCTCAGTGAACGATGTAGTTCCTTTGAGCAGAAAAGCAACTGTCCTTACCTGAAACGAAGTCTTGCTTGTAGGAAGACTCAGAGCATGGGATTTTACTCCATTTCTGAATTGAAACACACAGCAGTGTAATCATCCATTGATCACACTCTGCTTTAGAACTAGAAGCACACTCTTGCTTTCTAGAGTCTCTAATACAGCAGGAAACGTGAGTGTGCTGAGAACAAAAGAAGGGTGTTTCCTACACATACAGACATTATATAGTCCAACTCTGCTTCTGAAACTGATACAAAGCACTGGTCCTCTAACATCCAATGCTTGTCTGTTAAGGTGAGAAACGTGTGAGCTTCGTGAACGATGTAGTTCGTTTGAGCTGAAAAGTGACTGCCCATACCTGAAACGAAGTCTTCCTTGTAGGAAGACTCAGAGCCTGGGATTTAACTCCATTTCTGAAGGCAAACACACAGCATAGTTCTCATCCATGGATCACACTCTGCTTTAGAGCGAGAAGCACGCTCTTGCTTTCTAGAGTCTCTAAGACAGCAGGAAACGTGAGTGTGCTGAGAACAAAAGAACGGTGTTTTCTACACTTATGGACCATATCTAGTCCAACTCTGCTTCTGAAACTGATAGAAAGCACTGGTCCTCTAACATCCAATGCTTGTCATTTACGATGAGAAACGTGTGAGCTTCTGGAACGATGTAGTTCGTTTGAGCAGAAAAGTGACTGGCCTTACCTGAAACGAAGTCTTGCTTGGAGGAAGACTCAGAGCCTGGGATTTAACTCCATTTCTGAAGTGAAACACACAGCGTCGTTCTCATCCATGGATCACACTCTGCTTTAGAGCAAGAAGCACACTCTTGCTTTCTAGAGTCTCTAAGACAGCAGGAAATCTGAGTGTGCCCAGAACAAAAGAACGGTGTTTCCTACACTTATGGACCATATCTAGTCCAACTTTGCTTCTGAAACTGATAGAAAGCACTGGTCCTCTAACATCCAATGCTTGTCATTTAAGATGAGAAACGTGTGAGCTTCTGGAACGATGTAGTTCTTTGAGCAGAAAAGTGACTGGCCTTACCTGAAACGAAGTCTTGCTTGTAGGAAGACTCAGAGCCTGGGATTTAACTCCCTTTCTGAAGGCAAACACACAGCATAGTTCTCATCCATGGATCACACTCTGCTTTAGAGCGAGAAGCACGCTCTTGCTTTCTAGAGTCTCTAAGACAGCAGGAAACGTGAGTGTGCTGAGAACAAAAGAACGGTGTTTCCTACACATACGGACCATATCTAGTCCAAATCTGCTTCTTAAACTGATACAAAGCACTGATCCTCTAACATCCAATGCTTGTCTGTTAAGATGAGAAACGTGTGAGCTTCATGAACGATGTAGTTCGTTTGAGCAGAAAAGTGACTGCCCTTACCTGAATTGAAGTCTTGCCTGTAGGAAGACTCAGAGCCTGGGATTTAACTCCATTTCTGAAGTAAAACACACAGCAGTGTAATCATCCATTGATCACACTCTGCTTTAGAACAAAAAGCACGGTCTTGCTTTCTAGAGTCTCTAAGACAGCAGGAAACGTGATTTTGCTGAGAACAAAAGAACGGTGTTTCCTACAAATACGGACCATATCTAGTTCAACTCTGCTTCTGAAACTGATACAAAGTACTGGTCCTCTAACATCCAATGCTTGTCAGATAAGATGAGAAACGTGTGAGCTTTGTGAATGATGTAGTTCCTTTGAACTGAAAAGTGACTGCCCTTACCTGAAACGAACTCTTGCTTGTAGTAAGGTACAGAGCCTGGGATTTAACTCCATTTCTTAAGAGAAACACACAGCATAGTTCTTATCCATGGATCACACTCTGCTTTAGAGCGAGAAGCACACTCTTGCTTTCTAGAGTCTCTAATACAGCAGGAAATCTGAGTGGGCCCAGAACAAAAGAACGGTGTTTTCTACACATATGGACCACATGTAGTCCAAATCTGCTTCTGAAACTGATACAAAGTACTGACCATCTAACATCCAATGGTTGTCAGTTAAGATGAGAAACGTGTGAGCATCGTGAACGATGTAGTTCGTTTGAGCAGAAAATTGACTGCCCTTACCTGAATTGAAGTCTTGCTTGTAGGAAGACTCAGAGCCTGGGATTTATATCCATTTCTGAAGTAAAACACACAGCAGTGTAATCATCCATTGATCACACTCTGCTTTAGAACAAGAAGCACGCTCTTGCTTTCTAGAGTCTCTAAGAAAGCAGGAAACGTGATTTTGCTGAGAACAAAAGAACGGTGTTTCCTACACATATGGATATTATATAGTCCAACTCTGCTTCTGAAACTGATACAAAGCACTGGTGCTCTAACATCCAATGCTTGTCTGTTAAGATCAGAAACGTGTGAGCTTCGTGAACGATGTAGTTCGTTTGAGCTGAAAAGTGTCTGCCCTTACCTGAAACGAAGTCTAGCTTGTAGGAAGACACAGAGATTGGGATTTAACTCCATTTCTGAATGAAACACACAGCATAGTATTCATCCATGGGTCACACTGTGGTTAGAGCGAGAAGCACACTCTTGCTTTCTAGAGTCTCTAAGACAGCAGGAAATTTTGCGTGTGCCCAGAACAATAGAACGGTGTTTCCTACACATATGGACCATATCCAGTCCAAATCTGCTTCTGAAACTGATATAAAGCATTGACCCTCTAACATCCAATGCTTGTCAGTTAAGATGAGAAACGTGTGAGCTCAGTGAACGATGTAGTTCGTTTGAGCAGAAAAGCAACTGTCCTTACCTGAATTGAAGTCTTGCTTGTAGGAAGACTCAGAGCCTGGGATTTAACTCCATTTCTGAAGGGAAACACACAGCAGTGTTCTCATCCATTGATGACACTCTGCTTTAGAACAAGAAGCACGCTCTCGCTTTCTAGAGTCTCTAACACAGCAGGAAACGTGAGTGTGCTGAGAATAAAAGAACTGTGTTTCCTACACATACAGACCATATCTACTCCAACTCTGCTTCTGAAACTGATACAAAGCACTGACCCACTAACATCCAATGCTTGTCAGTTAAGATGGGAAACGTGTGAGCTTCATGAACAATGTAGTTCCTTTGAGCAGAAAAGCAACTGTCCTTAACTGAAACGAAGTCTTGCTTGTAGGAAGACTCAGAGCATGGGATTTAACTCCATTTCTGAAGTGAAACACACAGCGTCGTTCTCATCCATGGATCACACTCTGCTTTAGAGCAAGAAGCACACTCTTGCTTTCTAGAGTCTCTAAGACAGCAGGAAATCTGAGTGTGCCCAGAACAAAAGAACGGTGTTTCCTACACTTATGGACCATATCTAGTCCAACTTTGCTTCTGAAACTGATAGAAAGCACTGGTCCTCTAACATCCAATGCTTGTCATTTAAGATGAGAAACGTGTGAGCTTCTGGAACGATGTAGTTCTTTGAGCAGAAAAGTGACTGGCCTTACCTGAAACGAAGTCTTGCTTGTAGGAAGACTCAGAGCCTGGGATTTAACTCCCTTTCTGAAGGCAAACACACAGCATAGTTCTCATCCATGGATCACACTCTGCTTTAGAGCGAGAAGCACGCTCTTGCTTTCTAGAGTCTCTAAGACAGCAGGAAACGTGAGTGTGCTGAGAACAAAAGAACGGTGTTTCCTACACATACGGACCATATCTAGTCCAAATCTGCTTCTTAAACTGATACAAAGCACTGATCCTCTAACATCCAATGCTTGTCTGTTAAGATGAGAAACGTGTGAGCTTCATGAACGATGTAGTTCGTTTGAGCAGAAAAGTGACTGCCCTTACCTGAATTATAGTCTTGCTTGTAGGAAGACTCAGAGCCTGGGATTTAACTCCATTTCTGAAGTAAAACACACAGCACTGTAATCATCCATTGATCACACTCTGCTTTAGAACAAGAAACACGCTCTTGCTTTCTGGAGTCTCTAAGACAGCAGGAAACCTGATTTTGCTGAGAACAAAAGAACGGTGTTTCCTACACATACGGACCATATCTAGTTCAACTCTGTTTCTGAAACTGATACAAAGCACTGGTCCTCTAACATCCAATGCTTGTCTGTTAAGATCAGAAACGTGTGAGCTTCGTGAACGATGTAGTTCGTTTGAGCTGAAAAGTGACTGCCCTTACCTGAAACGAAGTCTTGCTTGTAGGAAGACACAGAGATTGGGATTTAACTCCATTTCTGAATGAAACACACAGCATAGTATTCATCCATGGGTCACACTGTGGTTAGAGGGAGAAGCACACTCTTGCTTTCTAGAGTCTCTAATACAGCAGGAAACGTGAGTGTGCTGAGAACAAAAGAAGGGTGTTTCCTACACATACAGACATTATATAGTCCAACTCTGCTTCTGAAACTGATAGAAAGCACTGGTCCTCTAACATCCAATGCTTGTCTGTTAAAGTGAGAAACGTGTGAGCTTTGTGAACGATGTAGTTCGTTTGAGCTGAAAAGTGACTGCCCATACCTGAAACGAAGTCTTCCTTGTAGGAAGACTCAGAGCCTGGGATTTAAGTCCATTTCTGAAGGCAAACACACAGCATAGTTCTCATCCACGGATCACACTCTGCTTTAGAGCGAGAAGCACGCTCTTGCTTTCTAGAGTCTCTAAGACAGCAGGAAACGTGAGTGTGCTGAGAACAAAAGAACGGAGTTTTCTACACTTATGGACCATATCTAGTCCAACTCTGCTTCTGAAACTGATAGAAAGCACTGGTCCTCTAACATCCAATGCTTGTCATTTAAGATGAGAAACGTGTGAGCTTCTGGAACGATGTAGTTCGTTTGAGCAGAAAAGTGACTGGCCTTACCTGAAGCGAAGTCTTGCTTGGAGGAAGACTCAGAGCCTGGGATTTAACTCCATTTCTGAAGTGAAACACACAGCGTAGTTCTCATCCATGGATCACACTCTGCTTTAGAGCAAGAAGCACACTCTTGCTTTCTAGAGTCTCTAAGACAGCAGGAAATCTGAGTGTGCCCAGAACAAAAGAACGGTGTTTCCTACACTTATGGACCATATCTAGTCCAATTTGCTTCTGAAACTGATAGATAGCACTGGTCCTCTAACATCCAATGCTTGTCAGTTAAGATGAGAAACGTGTGTGCTTTGTGAAAGATGTAGTTCGTTTGAGCAGAAAAGTGACTGCCCTTACCTGAAACGAACTCTTGCTTGTAGGGAGACTCAGAGCCTGGGATTTAACTCCTTTTCTGAAGTGAAACACACAGCATAGTTTTCATCCATGGATCACACTCTGCTTTAGAACGAGAAGCAAGCTCTTGCTTTCTAGAGACTCTAAGACAGCAGGAAATGTGACTGTGCTGAGAACAAAAGAACGGTGTTTCCTACACATACAGACCATATCTAGTCCAAATCTGCTTCTTAAACTGATACAAAGCACTGGTCCTCTAACATCCAATGCTTGTCTGTTAAGATGAGAAACGTGTGAGCTTCGTGAATGATATAGTTCCTTTGAACTGAAAAGTGACTGCCCTTACCCGAAAAGAAGTCTTGCTTGTAGGAAGACACAGAGCCTGGGATTTAAGTCCATTTCTGAAGGGAAACACACAGCATAGTTCTCATCCATGGATCACGCTCGGCTTTAGAGTGAGAAGCACACTCTTGCTTTCTAGAATCTCTAATACAGCAGGAAATCTGAGTGTGCCCAGAACAAAAGAACGGTGTTTCCTACACATACGGACCATATGTAGTCCAAATCTGCTTCTGAAACTGATACAAAGCACTCACCCTCTAACATCCAATGCTTGTCAGTTAAGATGGGAAACGTGTGAGCTTCATGAACGATGTAGTTCGTTTGAGCAGAAAAGTGACTGCCCTTACCTGAATTGAAGTCTTGCTTGTAGGAAGACTCAGAGCCTGGGATTTAACTCCATTTCTGAAGTAAAACACACAGCAGTGTAATCATCCATTGATCACACTCTGCTTTAGAACAAGAAGCACGCTCTTGCTTTCTAGAGTCTCTAAGAAAGCAGGAAACGTGATTTTGCTGAGAACAAAAGAACGGTGTTTCCTACACATATGGATATTATATAGTCCAACTCTGCTTCTGAAACTGATACAAAGCACTGGTGCTCTAACATCCAATGCTTGTCTGTTAAGATCAGAAACGTGTGAGCTTCGTGAACGATGTAGTTCGTTTGAGCTGAAAAGTGACTGCCCTTACCTGAAACGAAGTCTTGCTTGTAGGAAGACACAGAGATTGGGATTTAACTCCATTTCTGAATGAAACACACAGCATAGTATTCATCCATGGGTCACACTGTGGTTAGAGCGAGAAGCACACTCTTGCTTTCTAGAGTCTCTAAGACAGCAGGAAATTTGCGTGTGCCCAGAACAATAGAACGGTGTTTCCTACACATATGGACCATATCCAGTCCAAATCTGCTTCTGAAACTGATATAAAGCATTGACACTCTAACATCCAATGCTTGTCAGTTAAGATGAGAAACGTGTGAGCTCAGTGAACGATGTAGTTCGTTTGAGCAGAAAAGCAACTGTCCTTACCTGAAACGAAGTCTTGCTTTTAGGAAGACTCAGAGCATGGGATTTAACTCCATTTCTGAAGGCAAACAAACAGCATAGTTCTCATCCATGTATCACACTCTGCTTTAGAGTGAGAAGCACGCTCTTGCTTTCTAAAGTCTCTAACACAGCAGGAAACTTGAGTGTGCTGAGAATAAAAGAACGGTGTTTCCTACACATACAGACCATATCTAGTCCAACTCTGCTTCGGAAACTGATACAAAGCACTGACCCACTAACACCCAATGCTTGTCAGTTAAGATGGGAAACGTGTGAGCTCAGTGAACGATGTAGTTCCTTTGAGCAGAAAAGCAACTGTCCTTACCTGAAACGAAGTCTTGCTTGTAGGAAGACTCAGAGCATGGGATTTTACTCCATTTCTGAATTGAAACACACAGCAGTGTAATCATCCATTGATCACACTCTGCTTTAGAACTAGAAGCACACTCTTGCTTTCTAGAGTCTCTAATACAGCAGGAAACGTGAGTGTGCTGAGAACAAAAGAAGGGTGTTTCCTACACATACAGACATTATATAGTCCAACTCTGCTTCTGAAACTGATACAAAGCACTGGTCCTCTAACATCCAATGCTTGTCTGTTAAGGTGAGAAACGTGTGAGCTTCGTGAACGATGTAGTTCGTTTGAGCTGAAAAGTGACTGCCCATACCTGAAACGAAGTCTTCCTTGTAGGAAGACTCAGAGCCTGGGATTTAACTCCATTTCTGAAGGCAAACACACAGCATAGTTCTCATCCATGGATCACACTCTGCTTTAGAGCGAGAAGCACGCTCTTGCTTTCTAGAGTCTCTAAGACAGCAGGAAACGTGAGTGTGCTGAGAACAAAAGAACGGTGTTTTCTACACTTATGGACCATATCTAGTCCAACTCTGCTTCTGAAACTGATAGAAAGCACTGGTCCTCTAACATCCAATGCTTGTCATTTACGATGAGAAACGTGTGAGCTTCTGGAACGATGTAGTTCGTTTGAGCAGAAAAGTGACTGGCCTTACCTGAAACGAAGTCTTGCTTGGAGGAAGACTCAGAGCCTGGGATTTAACTCCATTTCTGAAGTGAAACACACAGCGTCGTTCTCATCCATGGATCACACTCTGCTTTAGAGCAAGAAGCACACTCTTGCTTTCTAGAGTCTCTAAGACAGCAGGAAATCTGAGTGTGCCCAGAACAAAAGAACGGTGTTTCCTACACTTATGGACCATATCTAGTCCAACTTTGCTTCTGAAACTGATAGAAAGCACTGGTCCTCTAACATCCAATGCTTGTCATTTAAGATGAGAAACGTGTGAGCTTCTGGAACGATGTAGTTCTTTGAGCAGAAAAGTGACTGGCCTTACCTGAAACGAAGTCTTGCTTGTAGGAAGACTCAGAGCCTGGGATTTAACTCCCTTTCTGAAGGCAAACACACAGCATAGTTCTCATCCATGGATCACACTCTGCTTTAGAGCGAGAAGCACGCTCTTGCTTTCTAGAGTCTCTAAGACAGCAGGAAACGTGAGTGTGCTGAGAACAAAAGAACGGTGTTTCCTACACATACGGACCATATCTAGTCCAAATCTGCTTCTTAAACTGATACAAAGCACTGATCCTCTAACATCCAATGCTTGTCTGTTAAGATGAGAAACGTGTGAGCTTCATGAACGATGTAGTTCGTTTGAGCAGAAAAGTGACTGCCCTTACCTGAATTGAAGTCTTGCCTGTAGGAAGACTCAGAGCCTGGGATTTAACTCCATTTCTGAAGTAAAACACACAGCAGTGTAATCATCCATTGATCACACTCTGCTTTAGAACAAAAAGCACGGTCTTGCTTTCTAGAGTCTCTAAGACAGCAGGAAACGTGATTTTGCTGAGAACAAAAGAACGGTGTTTCCTACAAATACGGACCATATCTAGTTCAACTCTGCTTCTGAAACTGATACAAAGTACTGGTCCTCTAACATCCAATGCTTGTCAGATAAGATGAGAAACGTGTGAGCTTTGTGAATGATGTAGTTCCTTTGAACTGAAAAGTGACTGCCCTTACCTGAAACGAACTCTTGCTTGTAGTAAGGTACAGAGCCTGGGATTTAACTCCATTTCTTAAGAGAAACACACAGCATAGTTCTTATCCATGGATCACACTCTGCTTTAGAGCGAGAAGCACACTCTTGCTTTCTAGAGTCTCTAATACAGCAGGAAATCTGAGTGGGCCCAGAACAAAAGAACGGTGTTTTCTACACATATGGACCACATGTAGTCCAAATCTGCTTCTGAAACTGATACAAAGTACTGACCATCTAACATCCAATGGTTGTCAGTTAAGATGAGAAACGTGTGAGCATCGTGAACGATGTAGTTCGTTTGAGCAGAAAATTGACTGCCCTTACCTGAATTGAAGTCTTGCTTGTAGGAAGACTCAGAGCCTGGGATTTATATCCATTTCTGAAGTAAAACACACAGCAGTGTAATCATCCATTGATCACACTCTGCTTTAGAACAAGAAGCACGCTCTTGCTTTCTAGAGTCTCTAAGAAAGCAGGAAACGTGATTTTGCTGAGAACAAAAGAACGGTGTTTCCTACACATATGGATATTATATAGTCCAACTCTGCTTCTGAAACTGATACAAAGCACTGGTGCTCTAACATCCAATGCTTGTCTGTTAAGATCAGAAACGTGTGAGCTTCGTGAACGATGTAGTTCGTTTGAGCTGAAAAGTGTCTGCCCTTACCTGAAACGAAGTCTAGCTTGTAGGAAGACACAGAGATTGGGATTTAACTCCATTTCTGAATGAAACACACAGCATAGTATTCATCCATGGGTCACACTGTGGTTAGAGCGAGAAGCACACTCTTGCTTTCTAGAGTCTCTAAGACAGCAGGAAATTTTGCGTGTGCCCAGAACAATAGAACGGTGTTTCCTACACATATGGACCATATCCAGTCCAAATCTGCTTCTGAAACTGATATAAAGCATTGACCCTCTAACATCCAATGCTTGTCAGTTAAGATGAGAAACGTGTGAGCTCAGTGAACGATGTAGTTCGTTTGAGCAGAAAAGCAACTGTCCTTACCTGAATTGAAGTCTTGCTTGTAGGAAGACTCAGAGCCTGGGATTTAACTCCATTTCTGAAGGGAAACACACAGCAGTGTTCTCATCCATTGATGACACTCTGCTTTAGAACAAGAAGCACGCTCTCGCTTTCTAGAGTCTCTAACACAGCAGGAAACGTGAGTGTGCTGAGAATAAAAGAACTGTGTTTCCTACACATACAGACCATATCTACTCCAACTCTGCTTCTGAAACTGATACAAAGCACTGACCCACTAACATCCAATGCTTGTCAGTTAAGATGGGAAACGTGTGAGCTTCATGAACAATGTAGTTCCTTTGAGCAGAAAAGCAACTGTCCTTAACTGAAACGAAGTCTTGCTTGTAGGAAGACTCAGAGCATGGGATTTAACTCCATTTCTGAAGTGAAACACACAGCGTCGTTCTCATCCATGGATCACACTCTGCTTTAGAGCAAGAAGCACACTCTTGCTTTCTAGAGTCTCTAAGACAGCAGGAAATCTGAGTGTGCCCAGAACAAAAGAACGGTGTTTCCTACACTTATGGACCATATCTAGTCCAACTTTGCTTCTGAAACTGATAGAAAGCACTGGTCCTCTAACATCCAATGCTTGTCATTTAAGATGAGAAACGTGTGAGCTTCTGGAACGATGTAGTTCTTTGAGCAGAAAAGTGACTGGCCTTACCTGAAACGAAGTCTTGCTTGTAGGAAGACTCAGAGCCTGGGATTTAACTCCCTTTCTGAAGGCAAACACACAGCATAGTTCTCATCCATGGATCACACTCTGCTTTAGAGCGAGAAGCACGCTCTTGCTTTCTAGAGTCTCTAAGACAGCAGGAAACGTGAGTGTGCTGAGAACAAAAGAACGGTGTTTCCTACACATACGGACCATATCTAGTCCAAATCTGCTTCTTAAACTGATACAAAGCACTGATCCTCTAACATCCAATGCTTGTCTGTTAAGATGAGAAACGTGTGAGCTTCATGAACGATGTAGTTCGTTTGAGCAGAAAAGTGACTGCCCTTACCTGAATTGAAGTCTTGCCTGTAGGAAGACTCAGAGCCTGGGATTTAACTCCATTTCTGAAGTGAAACACACAGCGTAGTTCTCATCCATGGATCACACTCTGCTTTAGAGCAAGAAGCACACTCTTGCTTTCTAGAGTCTCTAAGACAGCAGGAAATCTGAGTGTGCCCAGAACAAAAGAATGGTGTTTCCTACACATATGGACCATATCCAGTCCAAATCTGCTTTTGAAACTGATATAAAGCATTGACCCTCTAACATCCAATGCTTGTCAGTTAAGATGAGAAACGTGTGAGCTCAGTGAACGATGTAGTTCGTTTGAGCAGAAAAGCTACTGTCCTTACCTGAAACGAAGTCTTGCTTGTAGGAAGACACAGAGCATGGGATTTAACTCCATTTCTGAAGGCAAACACACAGCATAGTTCTCATCCATGGATCACACTCTGCTTTAGAGTGAGAAGCACGCTCTTGCTTTCTAGAGTCTCTAACACAGCAGGAAACTTGAGTGTGCTGAGAATAAAAGAACGGTGTTTCCTACACATACAGACCATATCTAGTCCAACTCTGCTTCTGAAACTGATACAAATCACTGACCCACTAACACCCAATGCTTGTCAGTTAAGATGGGAAACGTGTGAGCTTCATGAACGATGTAGATCCTTTGAGCAGAAAAGCAACTGTCCTTACCTGAAACGAAGTCTTGCTTGTAGGAAGACTCAGAGCATGGGATTTTACTGCATTTCTGAATTTAAACACACAGCAGTGTAATCATCCATTGATCACACTCAGCTTTAGAACTAGAACCACACTCTTGCTTTCTAGAGTCTCTAATACAGCAGGAAACGTGAGTGTGCTGAGAACAAAAGAAGGGTGTTTCCTACACATACAGACATTATATAGTCCAACTCTGCTTCTGAAACTGATAGAAAGCACTGGTCCTCTAACATCCAATGCTTGTCTGTTAAGGTGAGAAACGTGTGAGCTTCGTGAACGATGTAGTTCGTTTGAGCTGAAAAGTGACTGCCCATACCCGAAACGAAGTCTTCCTTGTAGGAAGACTCAGAACCTGGGATTTAACTCCATTTCTGAAGGCAAACACACAGCATAGTTCTCATCCATGGATCACACTCTGCTTTAGAGCGAGAAGCACGCTCTTGCTTTCTAGAGTCTCTAAGACAGCAGGAAACGTGAGTGTGCTGAGAACAAAAGAACGGTGTTTTCTACACTTATGGACCATATCTAGTCCAACTCTGCTTCTGAAACTGATAGAAAGCACTGGTCCTCTAACATCCAATGCTTGTCATTTAAGATGAGAAACGTGTGAGCTTCTGGAACGATGTAGTTCGTTTGAGCAGAAAAGTGACTGGCCTTACCTGAAACGAAGTCTTGCTTGTAGGAAGACTCAGAGCCTGGGATTTAACTCCATTTCTGAAGTAAAACACACAGCAGTGTAATCATCCATTGATCACACTCTGCTTTATAACAAGAAGCACGCTCTTGCTTTCTAGAGTCTCTAAGACAGCAGGAAACGTGATTTTGCTGAGAACAAAAGAACGGTGTTTCCTACACATACGGACCATATCTTGTTCAACTCTGCTTCTGAAACTGATACAAAGTACTGGTCCTCTAACATCCAATGCTTGTCAGATAAGATGAGAAACGTGTGAGCTTTGTGAATGATGTAGTTCCTTTGAACTGAAAAGTGACTGCCCTTACCTGAAACGACCTCTTGCTTGTAGTAAGGTACAGAGCCTGGGATTTAACTCCATTTCTTAAGAGAAACCCACAGCATTGTTCTCATCCATGGATCACACTCTGCTTTAGAGCGAGAAGCACGCTCTTGCTTTCTAGAGTCTCTAAGACAGCAGGAAACGTGAGTGTGCCAAGAACAAAAGAACGGTGTTTCCTACACATACTGACTATATGTAGTCCAAAAGTTCTTCTGAAACAGATAGAATGCACTGGTCCTCTAACATCCAATGCTTGTCAGTTAAGATGAGAAACGTGTGTGCTTCGTGAAAGATGTAGTTCGTTTGAGCAGAAAAGTGACTGCCCTTACCTGAAACGAACTCTTGCTTGTAGGGAGACTCAGAGCCTGGGATTTAACTCCTTTTCTGAAGTGCAACACACAGCATAGTTTTCATCCATGGATCACACTCTGCTTTAGAACGAGAAGCAAGCTCTTGCTTTCTAGAGACTCTAAGACAGCAGGAAATGTGAGTGTGCTGAGAACAAAAGAATGGTGTTTCCTACACATACAGACCATATCTAGTCCAAATCTGCTTCTTAAACTGATACAAAGCACTGGTCCTCTAACATCCAATGCTTGTCTGTTAAGATGAGAAACGTGTGAGCTTTGTGAATGATATAGTTCCTTTGAACTGAAAAGTGACTGCCCTTACCCGAAAAGAAGTCTTGCTTGTAGGAAGACACAGAGCCTGGGATTTAAGTCCATTTCTGAAGGGAAACACACAGCATAGTTCTCATCCATGGATCACGCTCTGCTTTAGAGCGAGAAGCACACTCTTGCTTTCTAGAGTCTCTAATACAGCAGGAAATCTGAGTGTGCCCAGAACAAAAGAACGGTGTTTCCTACACATACGGACCATATGTAGTCCAAATCTGCTTCTGAAACTGATACAAAGCACTGACACTCTAACATCCAATGCTTGTCAGTTAAGATGGGAAACGTGTGAGCTTCATGAACGATGTAGTTCGTTTGAGCAGAAAAGTGACTGCCCTTACCTGAATTATAGTCTTGCTTGTAGGAAGACTCAGAGCCTGGGATTTAACTCCATTTCTGAAGTAAAACACACAGCACTGTAATCATCCATTGATCACACTCTGCTTTAGAACAAGAAACACGCTCTTGCTTTCTGGAGTCTCTAAGACAGCAGGAAACGTGATTTTGCTGAGAACAAAAGAACGGTGTTTCCTACACATACGGACCATATCTAGTTCAACTCTGTTTCTGAAACTGATACAAAGCACTGGTCCTCTAACATCCAATGCTTGTCTGTTAAGATCAGAAACGTGTGAGCTTCGTGAACGATGTAGTTCGTTTGAGCTGAAAAGTGACTGCCCTTACCTGAAACGAAGTCTTGCTTGTAGGAAGACACAGAGATTGGGATTTAACTCCATTTCTGAATGAAACACACAGCATAGTATTCATCCATGGGTCACACTGTGGTTAGAGGGAGAAGCACACTCTTGCTTTCTAGAGTCTCTAATACAGCAGGAAACGTGAGTGTGCTGAGAACAAAAGAAGGGTGTTTCCTACACATACAGACATTATATAGTCCAACTCTGCTTCTGAAACTGATAGAAAGCACTGGTCCTCTAACATCCAATGCTTGTCTGTTAAAGTGAGAAACGTGTGAGCTTTGTGAACGATGTAGTTCGTTTGAGCTGAAAAGTGACTGCCCATACCTGAAACGAAGTCTTCCTTGTAGGAAGACTCAGAGCCTGGGATTTAAGTCCATTTCTGAAGGCAAACACACAGCATAGTTCTCATCCACGGATCACACTCTGCTTTAGAGCGAGAAGCACGCTCTTGCTTTCTAGAGTCTCTAAGACAGCAGGAAACGTGAGTGTGCTGAGAACAAAAGAACGGAGTTTTCTACACTTATGGACCATATCTAGTCCAACTCTGCTTCTGAAACTGATAGAAAGCACTGGTCCTCTAACATCCAATGCTTGTCATTTAAGATGAGAAACGTGTGAGCTTCTGGAACGATGTAGTTCGTTTGAGCAGAAAAGTGACTGGCCTTACCTGAAGCGAAGTCTTGCTTGGAGGAAGACTCAGAGCCTGGGATTTAACTCCATTTCTGAAGTGAAACACACAGCGTAGTTCTCATCCATGGATCACACTCTGCTTTAGAGCAAGAAGCACACTCTTGCTTTCTAGAGTCTCTAAGACAGCAGGAAATCTGAGTGTGCCCAGAACAAAAGAACGGTGTTTCCTACACTTATGGACCATATCTAGTCCAATTTGCTTCTGAAACTGATAGATAGCACTGGTCCTCTAACATCCAATGCTTGTCAGTTAAGATGAGAAACGTGTGTGCTTTGTGAAAGATGTAGTTCGTTTGAGCAGAAAAGTGACTGCCCTTACCTGAAACGAACTCTTGCTTGTAGGGAGACTCAGAGCCTGGGATTTAACTCCTTTTCTGAAGTGAAACACACAGCATAGTTTTCATCCATGGATCACACTCTGCTTTAGAACGAGAAGCAAGCTCTTGCTTTCTAGAGACTCTAAGACAGCAGGAAATGTGACTGTGCTGAGAACAAAAGAACGGTGTTTCCTACACATACAGACCATATCTAGTCCAAATCTGCTTCTTAAACTGATACAAAGCACTGGTCCTCTAACATCCAATGCTTGTCTGTTAAGATGAGAAACGTGTGAGCTTCGTGAATGATATAGTTCCTTTGAACTGAAAAGTGACTGCCCTTACCCGAAAAGAAGTCTTGCTTGTAGGAAGACACAGAGCCTGGGATTTAAGTCCATTTCTGAAGGGAAACACACAGCATAGTTCTCATCCATGGATCACGCTCGGCTTTAGAGTGAGAAGCACACTCTTGCTTTCTAGAATCTCTAATACAGCAGGAAATCTGAGTGTGCCCAGAACAAAAGAACGGTGTTTCCTACACATACGGACCATATGTAGTCCAAATCTGCTTCTGAAACTGATACAAAGCACTCACCCTCTAACATCCAATGCTTGTCAGTTAAGATGGGAAACGTGTGAGCTTCATGAACGATGTAGTTCGTTTGAGCAGAAAAGTGACTGCCCTTACCTGAATTGAAGTCTTGCTTGTAGGAAGACTCAGAGCCTGGGATTTAACTCCATTTCTGAAGTAAAACACACAGCAGTGTAATCATCCATTGATCACACTCTGCTTTAGAACAAGAAGCACGCTCTTGCTTTCTAGAGTCTCTAAGAAAGCAGGAAACGTGATTTTGCTGAGAACAAAAGAACGGTGTTTCCTACACATATGGATATTATATAGTCCAACTCTGCTTCTGAAACTGATACAAAGCACTGGTGCTCTAACATCCAATGCTTGTCTGTTAAGATCAGAAACGTGTGAGCTTCGTGAACGATGTAGTTCGTTTGAGCTGAAAAGTGACTGCCCTTACCTGAAACGAAGTCTTGCTTGTAGGAAGACACAGAGATTGGGATTTAACTCCATTTCTGAATGAAACACACAGCATAGTATTCATCCATGGGTCACACTGTGGTTAGAGCGAGAAGCACACTCTTGCTTTCTAGAGTCTCTAAGACAGCAGGAAATTTGCGTGTGCCCAGAACAATAGAACGGTGTTTCCTACACATATGGACCATATCCAGTCCAAATCTGCTTCTGAAACTGATATAAAGCATTGACACTCTAACATCCAATGCTTGTCAGTTAAGATGAGAAACGTGTGAGCTCAGTGAACGATGTAGTTCGTTTGAGCAGAAAAGCAACTGTCCTTACCTGAAACGAAGTCTTGCTTTTAGGAAGACTCAGAGCATGGGATTTAACTCCATTTCTGAAGGCAAACAAACAGCATAGTTCTCATCCATGTATCACACTCTGCTTTAGAGTGAGAAGCACGCTCTTGCTTTCTAAAGTCTCTAACACAGCAGGAAACTTGAGTGTGCTGAGAATAAAAGAACGGTGTTTCCTACACATACAGACCATATCTAGTCCAACTCTGCTTCGGAAACTGATACAAAGCACTGACCCACTAACACCCAATGCTTGTCAGTTAAGATGGGAAACGTGTGAGCTCAGTGAACGATGTAGTTCCTTTGAGCAGAAAAGCAACTGTCCTTACCTGAAACGAAGTCTTGCTTGTAGGAAGACTCAGAGCATGGGATTTTACTCCATTTCTGAATTGAAACACACAGCAGTGTAATCATCCATTGATCACACTCTGCTTTAGAGCGAGAAGCACGCTCTTGCTTTCTAGAGTCTCTAAGACAGCAGGAAACGTGAGTGTGCTGAGAACAAAAGAACGGTGTTTTCTACACTTATGGACCATATCTAGTCCAACTCTGCTTCTGAAACTGATAGAAAGCACTGGTCCTCTAACATCCAATGCTTGTCATTTACGATGAGAAACGTGTGAGCTTCTGGAACGATGTAGTTCGTTTGAGCAGAAAAGTGACTGGCCTTACCTGAAACGAAGTCTTGCTTGGAGGAAGACTCAGAGCCTGGGATTTAACTCCATTTCTGAAGTGAAACACACAGCGTCGTTCTCATCCATGGATCACACTCTGCTTTAGAGCAAGAAGCACACTCTTGCTTTCTAGAGTCTCTAAGACAGCAGGAAATCTGAGTGTGCCCAGAACAAAAGAACGGTGTCTCCTACACTTATGGACCATATCTAGTCCAACTTTGCTTCTGAAACTGATAGAAAGCACTGGTCCTCTAACATCCAATGCTTGTCATTTAAGATGAGAAACGTGTGAGCTTCTGGAACGATGTAGTTCTTTGAGCAGAAAAGTGACTGGCCTTACCTGAAACGAAGTCTTGCTTGTAGGAAGACTCAGAGCCTGGGATTTAACTCCCTTTCTGAAGGCAAACACACAGCATAGTTCTCATCCATGGATCACACTCTGCTTTAGAGCGAGAAGCACGCTCTTGCTTTCTAGAGTCTCTAAGACAGCAGGAAACGTGAGTGTGCTGAGAACAAAAGAACGGTGTTTCCTACACATACGGACCATATCTAGTCCAAATCTGCTTCTTAAACTGATACAAAGCACTGATCCTCTAACATCCAATGCTTGTCTGTTAAGATGAGAAACGTGTGAGCTTCATGAACGATGTAGTTCGTTTGAGCAGAAAAGTGACTGCCCTTACCTGAATTGAAGTCTTGCCTGTAGGAAGACTCAGAGCCTGGGATTTAACTCCATTTCTGAAGTAAAACACACAGCAGTGTAATCATCCATTGATCACACTCTGCTTTAGAACAAAAAGCACGGTCTTGCTTTCTAGAGTCTCTAAGACAGCAGGAAACGTGATTTTGCTGAGAACAAAAGAACGGTGTTTCCTACAAATACGGACCATATCTAGTTCAACTCTGCTTCTGAAACTGATACAAAGTACTGGTCCTCTAACATCCAATGCTTGTCAGATAAGATGAGAAACGTGTGAGCTTTGTGAATGATGTAGTTCCTTTGAACTGAAAAGTGACTGCCCTTACCTGAAACGAACTCTTGCTTGTAGTAAGGTACAGAGCCTGGGATTTAACTCCATTTCTTAAGAGAAACACACAGCATAGTTCTTATCCATGGATCACACTCTGCTTTAGAGCGAGAAGCACACTCTTGCTTTCTAGAGTCTCTAATACAGCAGGAAATCTGAGTGGGCCCAGAACAAAAGAACGGTGTTTTCTACACATATGGACCACATGTAGTCCAAATCTGCTTCTGAAACTGATACAAAGTACTGACCATCTAACATCCAATGGTTGTCAGTTAAGATGAGAAACGTGTGAGCATCGTGAACGATGTAGTTCGTTTGAGCAGAAAATTGACTGCCCTTACCTGAATTGAAGTCTTGCTTGTAGGAAGACTCAGAGCCTGGGATTTATATCCATTTCTGAAGTAAAACACACAGCAGTGTAATCATCCATTGATCACACTCTGCTTTAGAACAAGAAGCACGCTCTTGCTTTCTAGAGTCTCTAAGAAAGCAGGAAACGTGATTTTGCTGAGAACAAAAGAACGGTGTTTCCTACACATATGGATATTATATAGTCCAACTCTGCTTCTGAAACTGATACAAAGCACTGGTGCTCTAACATCCAAGGCTTGTCTGTTAAGATCAGAAACGTGTGAGCTTCGTGAACGATGTAGTTCGTTTGAGCTGAAAAGTGTCTGCCCTTACCTGAAACGAAGTCTAGCTTGTAGGAAGACACAGAGATTGGGATTTAACTCCATTTCTGAATGAAACACACAGCATAGTATTCATCCATGGGTCACACTGTGGTTAGAGCGAGAAGCACACTCTTGCTTTCTAGAGTCTCTAAGACAGCAGGAAATTTTGCGTGTGCCCAGAACAATAGAACGGTGTTTCCTACACATATGGACCATATCCAGTCCAAATCTGCTTCTGAAACTGATATAAAGCATTGACCCTCTAACATCCAATGCTTGTCAGTTAAGATGAGAAACGTGTGAGCTCAGTGAACGATGTAGTTCGTTTGAGCAGAAAAGCAACTGTCCTTACCTGAATTGAAGTCTTGCTTGTAGGAAGACTCAGAGCCTGGGATTTAACTCCATTTCTGAAGGGAAACACACAGCAGTGTTCTCATCCATTGATGACACTCTGCTTTAGAACAAGAAGCACGCTCTCGCTTTCTAGAGTCTCTAACACAGCAGGAAACGTGAGTGTGCTGAGAATAAAAGAACTGTGTTTCCTACACATACAGACCATATCTACTCCAACTCTGCTTCTGAAACTGATACAAAGCACTGACCCACTAACATCCAATGCTTGTCAGTTAAGATGGGAAACGTGTGAGCTTCATGAACAATGTAGTTCCTTTGAGCAGAAAAGCAACTGTCCTTACCTGAAACGAAGTCTTGCTTGTAGGAAGACTCAGAGCATGGGATTTAACTCCATTTCTGAAGTGAAACACACAGCGTCGTTCTCATCCATGGATCACACTCTGCTTTAGAGCAAGAAGCACACTCTTGCTTTCTAGAGTCTCTAAGACAGCAGGAAATCTGAGTGTGCCCAGAACAAAAGAACGGTGTTTCCTACACTTATGGACCATATCTAGTCCAACTTTGCTTCTGAAACTGATAGAAAGCACTGGTCCTCTAACATCCAATGCTTGTCATTTAAGATGAGAAACGTGTGAGCTTCTGGAACGATGTAGTTCTTTGAGCAGAAAAGTGACTGGCCTTACCTGAAACGAAGTCTTGCTTGTAGGAAGACTCAGAGCCTGGGATTTAACTCCCTTTCTGAAGGCAAACACACAGCATAGTTCTCATCCATGGATCACACTCTGCTTTAGAGCGAGAAGCACGCTCTTGCTTTCTAGAGTCTCTAAGACAGCAGGAAACGTGAGTGTGCTGAGAACAAAAGAACGGTGTTTCCTACACATACGGACCATATCTAGTCCAAATCTGCTTCTTAAACTGATACAAAGCACTGATCCTCTAACATCCAATGCTTGTCTGTTAAGATGAGAAACGTGTGAGCTTCATGAACGATGTAGTTCGTTTGAGCAGAAAAGTGACTGCCCTTACCTGAATTGAAGTCTTGCCTGTAGGAAGACTCAGAGCCTGGGATTTAACTCCATTTCTGAAGTAAAACACACAGCAGTGTAATCATCCATTGATCACACTCTGCTTTAGAACAAAAAGCACGGTCTTGCTTTCTAGAGTCTCTAAGACAGCAGGAAACGTGATTTTGCTGAGAACAAAAGAACGGTGTTTCCTACAAATACGGACCATATCTAGTTCAACTCTGCTTCTGAAACTGATACAAAGTACTGGTCCTCTAACATCCAATGCTTGTCAGATAAGATGAGAAACGTGTGAGCTTTGTGAATGATGTAGTTCCTTTGAACTGAAAAGTGACTGCCCTTACCTGAAACGAACTCTTGCTTGTAGTAAGGTACAGAGCCTGGGATTTAACTCCATTTCTTAAGAGAAACACACAGCATAGTTCTTATCCATGGATCACACTCTGCTTTAGAGCGAGAAGCACACTCTTGCTTTCTAGAGTCTCTAATACAGCAGGAAATCTGAGTGTGCCCAGAACAAAAGAACGGTGTTTTCTACACATATGGACCACATGTAGTCCAAATCTGCTTCTGAAACTGATACAAAGTACTGACCATCTAACATCCAATGGTTGTCAGTTAAGATGAGAAACGTGTGAGCATCGTGAACGATGTAGTTCGTTTGAGCAGAAAATTGACTGCCCTTACCTGAATTGAAGTCTTGCTTGTAGGAAGACTCAGAGCCTGGGATTTATATCCATTTCTGAAGTAAAACACACAGCAGTGTAATCATCCATTGATCACACTCTGCTTTAGAACAAGAAGCACGCTCTTGCTTTCTAGAGTCTCTAAGAAAGCAGGAAACGTGATTTTGCTGAGAACAAAAGAACGGTGTTTCCTACACATATGGATATTATATAGTCCAACTCTGCTTCTGAAACTGATACAAAGCACTGGTGCTCTAACATCCAATGCTTGTCTATTAAGATCAGAAACGTGTGAGCTTCGTGAACGATGTAGTTCGTTTGAGCTGAAAAGTGTCTGCCCTTACCTGAAACGAAGTCTAGCTTGTAGGAAGACACAGAGATTGGGATTTAACTCCATTTCTGAATGAAACACACAGCATAGTATTCATCCATGGGTCACACTGTGGTTAGAGCGAGAAGCACACTCTTGCTTTCTAGAGTCAAGACAGCAGGAAATTTTGCGTGTGCCCAGAACAATAGAACGGTGTTTCCTACACATATGGACCATATCCAGTCCAAATCTGCTTCTGAAACTGATATAAAGCATTGACCCTCTAACATCCAATGCTTGTCAGTTAAGATGAGAAACGTGTGAGCTCAGTGAACGATGTAGTTCGTTTGAGCAGAAAAGCAACTGTCCTTACCTGAATTGAAGTCTTGCTTGTAGGAAGACTCAGAGCCTGGGATTTAACTCCATTTCTGAAGGGAAACACACAGCAGTGTTCTCATCCATTGATGACACTCTGCTTTAGAACAAGAAGCACGCTCTTGCTTTCTAGAGTCTCTAACACAGCAGGAAACGTGAGTGTGCTGAGAATAAAAGAACTGTGTTTCCTACACATACAGACCATATCTACTCCAACTCTGCTTCTGAAACTGATACAAAGCACTGACCCACTAACATCCAATGCTTGTCAGTTAAGATTGGAAACGTGTGAGCTTCATGAACGATGTAGTTCCTTTGAGCAGAAAAGCAACTGTCCTTACCTGAAACGAAGTCTTGCTTGTAGGAAGACTCAGAGCATGGGATTTTACTCCATTTCTGAATTGAAACACACAGCAGTGTAATCATCCATTGATCACACTCTGCTTTAAACAAGAAGCACACTCTTGCTTTCTAGAGTCTCTGATACAGCAGGAAACATGAGTGTGCTGAGAACAAAAGAAGGGTGTTTCCTACACAAACAGACATTATATAGTCCAACTCTGCTTCTGAAACTGATACAAAGCACTGGTCCTCTAACATCCAATGCTTGTCTGTTAAGGTGAGAAACGTGTGAGCTTCGTGAACGATTTAGTTCGTTTGAGCTTAAAAGTGACTGCCCTTACCTGAAACGAAGTCTTGCTTGTAGGAAGACTCAGAGCCTGGGATTTAACTCCCTTTCTGAAGGCAAACACACAGCATAGTTCTCATCCATGGATCACACTCTGCTTTAGAGCGAGAAGCACGCTCTTGCTTTCTAGAGTCTCTAAGACAGCAGGAAACGTGAGTGTGCCAAGAACAAATAAACGGTGTTTCCTACACATACTGACTATATGTAGTCCAAAAGTTCTTCTGAAACAGGTAGAATGCACTGGTCCTCTAACATCCAATGCTTGTCAGTTAAGATGAGAAACGTGTGTGCTTCGTGAAAGATGTAGTTCGTTTGAGCAGAAAAGTGACTGCCCTTACCTGAAACGAAGTCTTGCTTGTAGGGAGACTCAGAGCCTAGGATTTAACTCCTTTTCTGAAGTGAAACACACAGCATAGTTTTCATCCATGGATCACACTCTGCTTTAGAACGAGAAGCAAGCTCTTGCTTTCTAGAGACTCTAAGACAGCAGGAAATGTGAGTGTGCTGAGAACAGAAGAACGGTGTTTCCTACACATACAGACCATATCTAGTCCAAATCTGCTTCTTAAACTGATACAAAGCACTGATCCTCTAACATCCAATGCTTGTCTGTTAAGATGAGAAACGTGTGAGCTTCATGAACGATGTAGTTCGTTTGAGCAGAAAAGTGACTGCCCTTACCTGAATTGAAGTCTTGCCTGTAGGAAGACTCAGAGCCTGGGATTTAACTCCATTTCTGAAGTAAAACACACAGCAGTGTAATCATCCATTGATCACACTCTGCTTTATAACAAGAAGCACGGTCTTGCTTTCTAGAGTCTCTAAGACAGCAGGAAACGTGATTTTGCTGAGAACAAAAGAACGGTGTCTCCTACACATACGGACCATATCTAGTTCAACTCTGCTTCTGAAACTGATACAAAGTACTGGTCCTCTAACATCCAATGCTTGTCAGATAAGATGACAAACGTGTGAGCTTTGTGAATGATGTAGTTCCTTTGAACTGAAAAGTGACTGCCCTTACCTGAAACGAACTCTTGCTTGTAGTAAGGTACAGAGCCTGGGACTTAACTCCATTTCTTAAGAGAAACACACAGCATAGTTCTCATCCATGGATCACACTCTGCTTTAGAGCGAGAAGCACACTCTTGCTTTCTAGATTCTCTAATACAGCAAGAAATCTGAGTGTGCCCAGAACAAAAGAACGGTGTTTTCTACACATATGGACCACATGTAGTCCAAATCTGCTTCTGAAACTGATACAAAGTACTGACCATCTAACATCCAATGGTTGTCAGTTAAGATGAGAAACGTGTGAGCATCGTGAACGATGTAGTTCGTTTGAGCAGAAAATTGACTGCCCTTACCTGAATTGAAGTCTTGCTTGTAGGAAGACTCAGAGCCTGGGATTTATATCCATTTCTGAAGTAAAACACACAGCAGTGTAATCATCCATTGATCACACTCTGCTTTAGAACAAGAAGCACGCTCTTGCATTCTAGAGTCTCTAAGACAGCAGGAAACGTGAGTTTGCTGAGAACAAAAGAACGGTGTTTCCTACACATACAGACATTATATAGTCCAACTCTGCTTCTGAAACTGATACAAAGCACTGGTCCTCTAACATCCAATGCTTGTCTGTTTAGATGAGAAACATGTGAGCTCCGTGAAAGATGTAGTTCGTTTGAGCTGAAAAGTGACTGCCCTTAACTGAAACGAAGTCTTGCTTGTAGGAAGACATAGAGCCTGGGATTTAACTACATTTATGAAGGGAAACACACAGCATAGTTTTCATCCATGGATCACACTCTGCTTTAGAGCGAGAAGCATGCTCTTGCTTTCTAGAATCTCTAATAAAGCAGGAAATCTGAGTGTGCCCAGAACAAAAGAACGGTGTTTCCTACACATACGGACTATATGTAGTCCAAATCTTCATCTAAAACAGATAGAATGCACTGGTACTCTAACATCCAATGCTTGTCAGTTAAGATGAGAAATGTGTGAGTTTCGTGAAAGATGTAGTTCCTTTGAGCTGAAAAGTGACTGGCCTTACCTGAAACGAAGTCTTGCTTGGAGGAAGACTCAGAGCCTGGGATTTAACTCCATTTCTGAAGTGAAACACACAGCGTAGTTCTCATCCATGGATCACACTCTGCTTTAGAGCAAGAAGCACACTCTTGCTTTCTAGAGTCTCTAAGACAGCAGGAAATCTGAGTGTGCCCAGAACAAAAGAACGGTGTTTCCTACACATACGGACTATATGTAGCCCAAAAATTCTTCTGAAACTGATAGAATGCACTGGTCCTCTAACATCCAATGCTTGTCAGTTAAGATGAGAAACGTGTGAGCTTCGTGAACGATGTAGTTCGTTTGAGCAGAAAAGTGACTGCCCTTACCAGAAACGAAGTCTTGCATGTAGGGAGACTCAGAGCCTGGGATTTAACTCCTTTTCTGAAGTGAAACACACAGCATAGTTTTCATCCATGGATCACACTCTGCTTTAGAACGAGAAGCACGCTCTTGCTTTCTACAGTCTCTAAGACAGCAGGAAACGTGAGTGTGCTGAGAACAAAAGAACGGTGTTTCCTACACATACAGACCATATCTAGTCCAAATCTGCTTCTTAAACTGATACAAAGCACTGGTCCTCTAACATCCAATGCTTGTCTGTTAAGATGAGAAACGTGTGAGCTTCGTGAATGATATAGTTCCTTTGAACTGAAAAGTGACTGCCCTTACCCGAAAAGAAGTCTTGCTTGTAGGAAGACACAGAGCCTGGGATTTAAGTCCATTTCTGAAGGGAAACACACAGCATAGTTCTCATCCATGGATCACGCTCTGCTTTAGAGCGAGAAGCACACTCTTGCTTTCTAGAGTCTCTAATACAGCAGGAAATCTGAGTGTGCCCAGAACAAAAGAACGGTGTTTCCTACACATACGGACCATATGTAGTCCAAATCTGCTTCTGAAACTGATACAAAGCACTGACCCTCTAACATCCAATGCTTGTCAGTTAAGATGGGAAACGTGTGAGCTTCATGAACGATGTAGTTCGTTTGAGCAGAAAAGTGACTGCCCCTAACTGAATTGAAGTCTTGCTTGTAGGAAGACTCAGAGCCTGGGATTTAACTCCATTTCTGAAGTAAAACACACAGCAGTGTAATCATCCATTGATCACACTCTGCTTTAGAACAAGAAGCAGGCTCTTGCTTTATAGAGTCTCTAAGAAAGCAGGAAACGTGATTTTGCTGAGAACAAAAGAACGGTGTTTCCTACACATATGCACATTATATAGTCCAACTCTGCTTCTGAAACTGATACAAAGCACTGGTCCTCTAACATCCAATGCTTGTCTGTTAAGGTGAGAAACGTGTGAGCTTCGTGAACGATGTAGTTCGTTTGAGCTGAAAAGTGACTGCCCTTACCTGAAACGAAGTCTTGCTTGTAGGAAGACACAGAGATTGGGATTTAACTCCATTTCTGAATGAAACACACAGCATAGTATTCAGCCATGGGTCACACTGTGGTTAGAGCGAGAAGCACACTCTTGCTTTCTAGAGTCTCTAAGACAGCAGGAAATTTTGCGTGTGCCCAGAACAATAGAACGGTGTTTCCTACACATATGGACCATATCCAGTCCAAATCTGCTTCTGAAACTGATATAAAGCATTGACCCTCTAACATCCAATGCTTGTCAGTTAAGATGAGAAACGTGTGAGCTCAGTGAACGATGTAGTTCGTTTGAGCAGAAAAGCAACTGTCCTTACCTGAATTGAAGTCTTGCTTGTAGGAAGACTCAGAGCCTGGGATTTAACTCCATTTCTGAAGGGAAACACACAGCAGTGTTCTCATCCATTGATGACACTCTGCTTTAGAACAAGAAGCACGCTCTTGCTTTCTAGAGTCTCTAACACAGCAGGAAACGTGAGTGTGCTGAGAATAAAAGAACTGTGTTTCCTACACATACAGACCATATCTACTCCAACTCTGCTTCTGAAACTGATACAAAGCACTGACCCACTAACATCCAATGCTTGTCAGTTAAGATGGGAAACGTGTGAGCTTCATGAACGATGTTGTTCCTTTGAGCAGAAAAGCAACTGTCCTTACCTGAAACGAAGTCTTGCTTGTAGGAAGACTCAGAGCATGGGATTTTACTCCATTTCTGAATTGAAACACACAGCAGTGTAATCATCCATTGATCACACTCTGCTTTAGAACAAGAAGCACACTCTTGCTTTCTAGAGTCTCTGATACAGCAGGAAACGAGAGTGTGCTGAGAACAAAAGAACGGTGTTTCCTACACTTATGGACCATATCTAGTCCAACTTTGCTTCTGAAACTGATAGAAAGCACTGGTCCTCTAACATCCAATGCTTGTCATTTAAGATGAGAAACGTGTGAGCTTCTGGAACGATGTAGTTCGTTTGAGCAGAAAAGTGACTGGCCTTACCTGAAACGAAGTCTTGCTTGTAGGAAGACTCAGAGCCTGGGATTTAACTCCCTTTCTGAAGGCAAACACACAGCATAGTTCTCATCCATGGATCACACTCTGCTTTAGAGCGAGAAGCACGCTCTTGCTTTCTAGAGTCTCTAAGACAGCAGCAAACGTGAGTGTGCCAAGAACAAATAAACGGTGTTTCCTACACATACTGACAATATGTAGTCCAAAAGTTCTTCTGAAACAGGTAGAAAACACTGGTCCTCTAACATCCAATGCTTGTCAGTTAAGATGAGAAACGTGTGTGCTTCGTGAAAGATGTAGTTCGTTTGAGCAGAAAAGTGACTGCCCTTACCTGAAACGAAGTCTTGCTTGTAGGGAGACTCAGAGCCGAGGATTTAACTCCTTTTCTGAAGTGAAACACACAGCATAGTTTTCATCCATGGATCACACTCTGCTTTAGAACGAGAAGCAAGCTCTTGCTTTCTAGAGACTCTAAGACAGCAGGAAATGTGAGTGTGCTGAGAACAGAAGAACGGTGTTTCCTACACATACGGACCATATCTAGTCCAAATCTGCTTCTTAAACTGATACAAAGCACTGATCCTCTAACATCCAATGCTTGTCTGTTAAGATGAGAAACGTGTGAGCTTCATGAACGATGTAGTTCGTTTGAGCAGAAAAGTGACTGCCCTTACCTGAATTGAAGTCTTGCCTGTAGGAAGACTCAGAGCCTGGGATTTAACTCCATTTCTGATGTAAAACACACAGCAGTGTAATCATCCATTGATCACACTCTGCTTTAGAACAAGAAGCACGGTCTTGCTTTCTAGAGTCTCTAAGACAGCAGGAAACGTGATTTTGCTGAGAACAAAAGAACGGTGTCTCCTACACATACGGACCATATCTAGTTCAACTCTGCTTCTGAAACTGATACAAAGTACTGGTCCTCTAACATCCAATGCTTGTCAGATAAGATGACAAACGTGTGAGCTTTGTGAATGATGTAGTTCCTTTGAACTGAAAAGTGACTGCCCTTACCTGAAATGAACTCTTGCTTGTAGTAAGGTACAGAGCCTGGGACTTAACTCCATTTCTTAAGAGAAACACACAGCATAGTTCTCATCCATGGATCACACTCTGCTTTAGAGCGAGAAGCACACTCTTGCTTTCTAGAGTCTCTAATACAGCAAGAAATCTGAGTGTGCCCAGAACAAAAGAACGGTGTTTTCTACACATATGGACCACATGTAGTCCAAATCTGCTTCTGAAACTGATACAAAGTACTGACCATCTAACATCCAATGGTTGTCAGTAAAGATGAGAAACGTGTGAGCATCGTGAACGATGTAGTTCGTTTGAGCAGAAAATTGACTGCCCTTACCTGAATTGAAGTCTTGCTTGTAGGAAGACTCAGAGCCTGGGATTTATATCCATTTCTGAAGTAAAACACACAGCAGTGTAATCATCCATTGATCACACTCTGCTTTAGAACAAGAAGCACGCTCTTGCATTCTAGAGTCTCTAAGACAGCAGGAAACGTGAGTTTGCTGAGAACAAAAGAACGGTGTTTCCTACACATACAGACATTATATAGTCCAACTCTGCTTCTGAAACTGATACAAAGCACTGGTCCTCTAACATCCAATGCTTGTCTGTTTAGATGAGAAACATGTGAGCTCCGTGAAAGATGTAGTTCGTTTGAGCTGAAAAGTGACTGCCCTTAACTGAAATGAAGTCTTGCTTGTAGGAAGACATAGAGCCTGGGATTTAACTACATTTATGAAGGGAAACACACAGCATAGTTTTCATCCATGGATCACACTCTGCTTTAGAGCGAGAAGCATGCTCTTGCTTTCTAGAATCTCTAATAAAGCAGGAAATCTGAGTGTGCCCAGAACAAAAGAACGGTGTTTCCTTCACATACGGACTATATGTAGTCCAAATATTCATCTAAAACAGATAGAATGCACTGGTACTCTAACATCCAATGCTTGTCAGTTAAGATGAGAAATGTGTGGTTTCGTGAAAGATGTAGTTCCTTTGAGCTGAAAAGTGACTGGCCTTACCTGAAACGAAGTCTTGCTTGGAGGAAGACTCAGAGCCTGGGATTTAACTCCATTTCTGAAGTGAAACACACAGCGTAGTTCTCATCCATGGATCACACTCTGCTTTAGAGCAAGAAGCACACTCTTGCTTTCTAGAGTCTCTAAGACAGCAGGAAATCTGAGTGTGCCCAGAACAAAAGAACGGTGTTTCCTACACATACGGACTATATGTAGCCCAAAAATTCTTCTGAAACTGATAGAATGCACTGGTCCTCTAACATCCAATGCTTGTCAGTTAAGATGAGAAATGTGTGAGCTTCTGGAACGATGTAGTTCGTTTGAGCAGAAAAGTGACTGCCCTTACCAGAAACGAAGTCTTGCATGTAGGGAGACTCAGAGCCTGGGATTTAACTCCTTTTCTGAAGTGAAACACACAGCATAGTTTTCATCCATGGATCACACTCTGCTTTAGAACGAGAAGCACGCTCTTGCTTTCTACAGTCTCTAAGAC